>JAXGGA010000591.1:145000-209227 GCA_038373865.1 Uloborus plumipes
GGTTCCATCCTGCTAAAACGCAGAAAAAAAAATAGTTGAAGGGGCAAGTGGAAAAAATTGATATGGGACATTTGGATTTCGCCGATTTACACAAATTCAAACTAGTGTGTGTTCAATTGTGTTAACTAATTGTGTTAACTCACAAACACAATTGAAGGGCCAGGGGGAAAAAGATGAAAGTCACTTTTTCGTAAATTTTGAGATATTAGCGCTATCTAGGAGCTATGAAGGACTAGCATCATCTGGTAGAACAACAAGGGGGAAAAAAGATGAGAAGCGACCGAAATGTGCATGAAAACTCGAAAAACTACATAAGGAGCTACGAGAAATCAAAGTTTGTTCTTCGTTTTTCTCGAAATTGCCTTTTGGGTCACTTTCATCTTTTTACCCCCTGGCCCTTCAATTGAAGGGGCAAGTGAATAAAGAAGATATGTGACAATTTTTTTTAATTTCTAGAAAAAGCTTTCAAAAAAGAAAATATTCCCTTATCACGTTCATCCATGATAAAAATTATGTTTTTCAATAATTGTCACATATTCCATTTATCCACTTGCCCCTTCAGTTGTAATTTAAAGAGGAGTAACAATATTTTTTATTCAAAACGAAAGCACATTAATAGAGAATAAAAACACTTCGTAACATAAGCGCATGTTGTAGCGAACCTCTCAGAACCCAAGATTTTAACACCTATTTGATACCTAATTGAGTTAAGAATCGATTTATTCTTCCATAGCTCAAAATAATAATATTAAGTAATGAAAACGAGATAAGAGCTCTAAAAATATGCAGAACAATAAATAATTAAATTTAAATATGAAGAAAAAGGTAAGTAAATATATATTAAAAAATATTTAAGAGTTTTTAATCATGTTTTTTTTTTGCCGCCGGGGGGGGGGGGATCTGCAAAGTTAGTAAGTTTTAGGAGGGGTTCGTGGGGGTCTGGACTTTGGGAACTTTTGTCACTTATAACCAGTAGCGTAGCTATGGGGTCCAGCGCCCGTGGCGAACTTAAGAAATTGCGCCCCCCTTGGGGTCACCCTAATGTCAGGTCACCGTGACCTCTTAAAATTTCCTTATTCCAAAAATGTTGATTTATTTTTTCGGAAAATTTGTAGACAATGTTGCAAATTTGAAATTCCTTTTTCTTTCTTTAGCTTTTTTAACGATGCTCAGTGCTTCCTCTCATTTAATGTGTGCATAATATGCCTGCTTGTTCGACCAATTTTAGTTCGGGGCGTTCCCTATCTTTCCTTGTCATTTCGCATTACCTCGGAAAAAAAAAAAAAAACAATAATTCTTGCATTTCGTTTCTGAACACATAGTGCTGAACTGAATTTGTTCTAAAATTCAAGAATATTTTTAATAAACATAATTTGTACATTTAAAATAAAAATCGAAATATAAAAAGCCTAATTAATCTGAAATTGACTTAATAAATACGACTCCTTGCATACAGGCAAAATAAAAGCTCACTATTTTAGGCCTCCGTTTATTTTTTAAAAATAAGTCTTTTCATGTTTTGTATTTAAATTGTCTCAGAAAAGACCTTTCAAACAAACAAAATCGTTTTATTGGTACGCCGTTCTTTATAATAATATCACCAATGAGGGAAGTTAAGAGAAGCAATTGTTCCTACCCTGGCTTTAGGAAACTTAGAAGATGCATTTTCTTTTTGTTTTCATACAGCGTATACAAATATGGACCAACAATGGGGAAAGTATTACCTGGTACCACAACGACGGTGCTCGGCCTCAGATTGATTTAAAAATAAAAAAGATTATAACATACATTTATGTACCGTTTTACGAAAGTGACTGCCGCGATCTGAAGTAGCGTAGAGTACACGCGTTTCCTAGCTCAGTAAGATCTGAAAACAATATCTATTTTCATTTCTCTTCTCAAGTCATTAAAACATACAGCATTGACGTAATTACAAATAGAGCTCAAACCCTCCCAGTAATGCTGAAACGGTAATGAATATAAAGAACAAAGTAGTAGTACAAGCTTAGAAGTGAGAGCTCTTCATTAAAGCATATAAAAATTGAAGTTAAAAAATACGAACTCAAAACTCACCAAAGATTTATTTATCAATTTATCTTTTGTTACTTCCTTCTATAACCAACCATCAAAGCACAAACAACGTTTGAAAACGTTACTCCGTTCAAAATCGCGTGCCGCTAACCTGTGTTATTCATTTTGGGAAACTTCATTTATTGTGAACTCTTGGTAAAACTTTTAAAAGCGTGAAATTTTTGATCGTCGTTTTTAAGAAACCTTCCTCTCCCGTTTTTAAGAAATAGGTATTTACATATTATTCTCTCGCTAGTTTTTGATACACAAGACAAAAATTGTCACTAGCAGCGTAGTTATTTTCTGTTGTCATAGAATCAAATTCCAAAAATCTTTATCCGAAATGTTTCAACAAAAGCTCGCCGATTTTTGAAATCGTAGAACGTTATTTTTGAAGAATAGCAATTAATAAATTGAAGTGATAGTGTGAAAAAAAATGACAAGAAAGAAGCGGAGAAAAAAGGTTTTTTTTTGCTTCTCTTTCTCTCTCTATCTCTTTTAAGTGGATAAGACCGGCCGATTTCTGATCAGCCTATTACATAGACTCCAGGCCCCATATAACTAAATTATGCAATGCCAAAAAGATTTAAGCTAACATCAGTGTATCCAACTGAAATCAACCAAAACAAAGTTACTCATTCTGCATGGTTTGTATAGTGGGGGCGCAATTTGCCCTGCTAGGGGTAGTCTATCAAATTTTTTTTTTTAGTCTGGACTTAAATGAAAAAAAAAAAAATATTTTTTCGATTTTTTTTTAATCGGTCAAAATACCGCCTCCGTGGCTGTGGCGCCAATGGCAGGAGCCACTCCTGCCAACCCCTAACTACGCCACTGCCTATAATCAAATCCAGATAACTTGAAGTCCCAAGTGAGACCGTTTAAAAGCATCGAACTGAGAATTGAGCTCGAACTGAGAATTGAGCTCGAACTGAGATTGGTAGCTCGAACTGAGAATTGAGCTCGAACTGAGATTGGTAGCTCGAACTGAGAATTGAGCTCGAACTGAGATTGGTAGCTCGAACTGAGAATTGAGCTCGAACTGAGATTGGTAGCTCGAACTGAGAATTGAGCTCGAACTGAGATTGGTAGCTCGAACTAAGCAGTTCCCATAGCCATCTCAAGAGTTAGGAACCCTATGACCATTTCGAGATGAGGAAATACTCGAGAAAAAATCTTCGCGTTATCGAGACTCGTGACAAATTTTCATGCACACGCACTAGGGTGGCCTTTTTTTTTTTTTTTTTTTTTTTTTTTTTAAATTTCGATGATGGTTATTGTGGAAAAGTTGGTCATTAGGGGAGCCAAGCGCACAGAAAAAATAAGAAATATTTTGGTCAGCTTCTTGATCTGCCGCAATCGCGTTGAAGTTTGGAAAAAATGCAGTTTTTTGAGATTTTTAGGAAATTATTTAAACAATTTTTGCAGCACCTAACATCTAAAAATGCATTATTTGTGACAGACAATGTAGTTTTTTCAGATAAGTACGGCGAAAAGAGTATTTTAATGTTTTGACAAAATTTAATTCAAAACGTAGAAAAGAACAGGAAATTGCCAAATCTAGGAATTTGTGGAAAAGGAAGATATTATATCACAGATCTTAAATTTTTATGGAAGTTCTATGCCCCCGATGTCACATTTCCCACCCTACCCGTTATCGAATATATAAATTAATGATATGCATAATATGACACACAATGCAATTATTTTAAGACAAATGCCCCGAAAACAGCATTTTAACGTTTTGACAAAATTTAATACAAAGGTATAAAAAACAGGAAATTGCCAAATCTTCAACGCATTCCTGGAAAAGAAAGGAATCATACCACAGACCTCAATTTTTTTTATGGGATTTCTATTTTGCAGGCTTAGCAATAAGTATAAAGCACTATATCGAGTTCTAACATTACATTCTTTTTGTTAAAATAATTTAAACAACTTGCAAAAATCATGTTCTGAACTTGCATTAACAAAAGTAAAAAAACATGAGACAAACTTAAAGTATGAAGCACTCACCAGGCGCCATTGTCAATATTTTCCGTGAGAGGGTAAAAAGATGTGTGGTTTTTTACAACCCAAAGTTCGTCCTGTGATGTCGTAGCCGAGGAGCTATCGTCCAGAAGAAAGTTTTCAAATGATTTCTTTCTTGACTATCTGTACTTGAAAGCCAGGGCTAAAAAACAAAATAAAGAGTAGTACAAAGCACAGATTTTGCATAGAACACATGCACATGTAAACAGTGGATGAAAAATTCACTACTTGAAAAAAAAAAAAAAACTTACAAAACGGAATAAATCGGAATTTTTCGGTAAAGATTCAGTCAAAATATATGGTAAACTCTGATAAACTGAAAACGGTGGTAATCGAGTCTGAGAATTCGCATGATTAAAAAACTGGAATTGTTCGATTTTAAGAAGTTTATCTTTAGTTAAATTGTAGCTTGAGAAAAACTAGCTTAGGATTGCTTCTTGTATGTCGGTCTTGTATTTCTTTGATTGAGGTGTAGTTTTATGTGTCTGAAAACATAAAAGTATGTATTGCTTCTCCACTCGTTGATTCTCTACTTATTCCCATTAGTTCCCATCGAGTCCAATGTTTTACCGATATTGCCACCACGGCCCTTCAATTTGCATACAGGCTAGTAGTGGGAATCGAGCCCTTTGCGTGTTACATGCACAGAAGTGCGCTCGCTACTGTACTCTTTTGTTGTTGTTGTTGTTGTCTTGTTCTGTGCCTACTCAGTTGGCAATTTCTGGTGAGCTGTTTCCCTTTTCCAACTGCACCGGGGGTCTCAGTGGCCGAGCGGTCTAAGGCGTGTAGCCGATAACTCTGAGACGGTGGGTTCGACTCCCAACCTCGCTCCGGATGTACTTTCCTTCCTTTGTGATGTAACTCTTCCATACATTGTCTGTACAAGATATATGTAATAAAAATCATGCGTAATGGAGGCAAGACACTAGATTGTAGTCCTCATCAAAAACCTGGGCATATACCCCCAAACGAAACGAAACTGCACCGTAGTTTGGTGTGAAGTCCAACTTCAATAGTGCATACTACCTGCTATAAAGACCAGCTTATAAATAGGGTAGGCAACCATTTACGGCACAACAACACATTCACCAGGGGCGGGTCCACTTGAAAGAAACCCACTATGTCAGGAAAGTGGTTTTTTTTCAAAATTTACTGCATTTGAAAACATTTATTTCAGAAACAAACTAAATATTACGAATGTTTTGATTTACACTAAGACTCGAAATTGGTATTGATCAATTTAGTTATAATGTTTAGTTTACTATAATACTAGCAGTACCCGCACGGCGATGTCCGTGCTGTAAATGTAAAGGAAGTCAACTGATTAAATATAAATTCACTCCAACCCTCAGAAGTAAAATTATTATATTCTTTAATTCAAATGTGCTCCACAACCTTTTAAATTTTGACTAAAAGTTTTGTTAAATTCGCCTAATAAACAATTCGCCTAATAAACAAATCATAACAATTCGCCTAATAAATCAAAATGACATTGAGTAAAGTACGTAACAGGAGATATTATGTAGTCAGTTTTCAAGGCTTAACTCTATAAGCAAATTTAAACCACTGAATAAAGAGCAGTCTGTCAGGAAAATGGATCTAGTGTTTCAGTGTTGCGTATAGAGTTAAGCCTTGAAAATTGACTAAATTTGATTAATTAATATCTCCTGTTCAAATTAACGGAAAAAACATGCTAAAACTTTTCGTTACAAGAAAAAAAAAAAAAATTTACAGCGACGTATAATGTTAAGGGGTGGGGGAAAGTCCCACCCTCAATTATGACGGACACACCAAAAATGAAACTAATTAATTAATTTAAAAATAACTGTAATTCGAAATTTAAAATTCGGCGTTCGAGGTGCATTACACGGGGGTACGTTCGAATTTTGTGCCAAGTTTCAGGTCTGTAGGTGCTGCTGGGCCATCGGTTACAAACATACATACCAACAAACAAAGCCCGTTATCTTTATACAGTGAAATCTGTGTATAACGATACTCAAGGGACCGAGAAAAAATATCGTTATAGACAGATTATCATTATAGACAGTTTGATCAAGAGTAGATAGGAAGTTGGCTGGGACCAAACCAAAATATCGTAATAGGCAGGTTCATCGTTATGTACAGTATCGTTATACACAGGTTTCACTGTATGTATAGATTTAGTCTTGGTCAGTACCTAGTCTAGAAATTGATATCATCCTTTCTTTACAGTTTATTAGGTATTAAAAATAAACTTTGCGCGAGAATTTCACTTATTTGTTTTTTTTTTTTACTTGGAAGATCAAAAAAGCCAATAATTATTTCAATCTATGAATTCAATTAAGAATCAATTTTAAAATTTCAATATAACGATGTTTTCTCCAAATTTGTCGAAGAAGTTTTTTAGGAGGTCACAGCGACCTACCTCTCTTCGGGACTTAACTGATTCTATGAAAAGTAAAAGTAGCTGTACAATGCTCGAATGGAGAATGACATTAAAATGATTCTTGAAAAAAACCCGAAAAAGCCCGGGTTTTTCATCAAACCCCCTCCCCCAAAAAATCGGGTTTTTCATCAAAAACCAGGGGGTTTTCAAACCCTGACATTCATACGAAGAAGAGACAAGGACAAGAGTGAGAAAGTAAATCCATATCTGAGACGAGACTCGAACCCGGGACCTCCCCATCCGAGTCAGACTTCTCTCATCACCGCCTTCCCCCAAGGTAGCTGGAGCAAATTACCCCCCCCCCCCACCAAAAAAAAAACTTTTAATCTTGTGCTTTTTTATTTTAATTTTTACTCCTGTTTTTTATTTTATTTATTTCTTTAAGTATTATTTATTTATTTGTTAAAATTATAACTAATTTTTTAAACATATTATTAATTTTTTAAAAGTGCTAATTATGCGCAGAACAAAATCGCTTTTTTATTCTTCCAAACATTCCAAGCGCGCGCGCGCGCACGCGCGCACACACACACACACACACACACACACACACACACACACACACACACACACACACACACACACACACACACACACTAAATAAATAAATAAATAAATAAATAAATGAACAATAAAGAAATAATTTTAGTTAAAAAAATTAAATAATGAATAACCACAGGTCTGCAAAATGACACTTTTTAAAAATTGTTCTAATTCAGTTAACTGATCTTTATGTACTTTTTTGCGCTGATTTCTAAAATGGCATTGGTTTTTTTCTATCACGTAAGGCTTGCCTACAAAATAAAGTTGAATTTTTTGAAAAAAAGTACAAAAAAAAAAAAAAAAAAAAACCGATAATTTCGAATTCTTATTATTTTAACATAAATTAAAAGCAGAGAAATAATCAAACCTAGTTAAAAAGAGCATAAAAGTGATGGACATGTGTTGCCAAGTTATTATAAATCTTTGAGAAGGAATTAGCCAAGTCAGGTCCATGAGGAACAGGGCGAATAGCCGAACGTATGTTGGATGGGTGTAAAATTTTTTTCTGATTTTTAAATTGAAACCTTGCACTAAAGAACAAAAATTACAGTCATCACTGTGATTTTCAGGCTCTCTCCAAATCATGGGTAATCCAAAACGAAGGGATTTCTTCTTACCTTGAAACAATCGTCTCAGTTCTTCCAAACATACAGAATGTACTAGACGGGGAGCCCAAGATTTATTTTAGTCCCCTAGTTTAACACCAAATTATGAAAAATACACCTTCTTATCAAAATTATAAATGTTCCTTTGCTGCTTTTTGACCATTAAGACCCACTATTATAACAGAAACAGTTAGGAGGGTTGACTTATCCTCTAGAAGTCATTTCTTCAAAAGAGCACAAAACTGTTAGATGTGTATACCACAATGACTATAGCTCCACACTGAGTCACTGATTGCAATCAAGGTCACATTTTTCATAAAGTCGCCTAGTGGACAGTAAGAATGGGGAGGGAGCAAATTGAGTGATAATTGTCTTGCTTTAGTAGGAAATCGATTTTCCCAGTTTAGATTTATTGTATTATTCAAATAAATAAATAAAACTTTTTTTTGCAAGTAACGTGTGCTCACATTGTTTAATAACATGTTCAACATGTAATCTCTATTATTCAAACAAAATTTAACACTTATCTATATATATAAAGATGACGGTGTTTGTTTGTTTGTTCGTTCGTTTGTTTGTTCGTTTGTAACCGCTGGCCAGAAGCCCCCACAGCACCTACAGACCTGAAACTTGGCTCAAAAATTCGAACGTACCCCGCCCTCGTGCACCTCGAAGCCCAAATTTTTAATTTCGAATTAGTTATTTTTAAATTAATTAATTAGTCTCATTTTTGGTGTATCCGCCATAATTGAGGGGGGAAAACCTCCCCCCACCCCAAAACATTATATATCGTTGGAAAGGGTTTTTTTTTCTGAAAAAGAAAAGTTTTAGCACGTTTCTGTCCGTTAATTAGGACAGGAGATATTAATTAATCAAATTTAGTCAATTTTCAAGGCTTAACTCTACGCAGAACTGAAACACTAGAGCCATTTTCCTGATCAGCTGCTCTTTTGTCCCTGAAGTTACTTTGTGGTTAAAATTGTGCGTATAGATTTAAGCCTTGAAAATTTATTCAATTTGAATGTTTAATATCTCTTATTTCTTTCTAATTTTCTCTCTTTTTGATTTATTTGGCGAATTGATTTAAACTTTAACATGACTTTAAGTGGAGTTTAAAAGATGGAGCGCATTTGAACTAAAGGATATAATAATTTTAGTTCAGAGGGGTGGGAGGGAATTTAAATTTATTCAGTTGAATTCCTCAAAATTTGGTGTTGCCAAAAATGTCAGAATGGAAATGGAACTATTATTGTTAAAAAATTAGCGATGGCTATCAGCTACTCTTCGTATTTGGCGTGGTAAAGTTTGGCAACAATAGGGATATTTACCAAACCTCCCAGCCAGTGAAACACTTCTTTCTCCAAATTAAAGAAAAAGAAAACGCTCTGTGAAGGAACAGTAGTTGTTTGCAGTCTAAAAAGTATTTTATTGCATGTTTAAAACATGTATATAATGCCGCCAAACCTAAATTTTTAATAGTTCCATTCTGACATTTTCGGTAACACCGCTATGAAGTTACTCTTCGTATTTGGCGTCGTAAAGTTTGGCAACAATCTGGAAATTTACCAAACCTCCCAGCCAGGGAAATCTTGCTTATTTGAGGGTTACTGTTATAGATTGTAATCACTTCAAAGAGATGGTGCGAAAGACATTATATTTCTTGCCTTTTAATGTTCACATTAAAATCATGGAAGAATGGTTGAGGCTGAGCTACCTGACACAATTGATTCCCTATGTTAATAAATTTAAATTTGGCGACCAATTTTACATTGAAATTACGGTTAAATCGGTGGATTATGTTAAACTTCAAGGGCAAAATTGCTGTGTTCGTTGAGAGTTTTCGAAAATCTTGCCACTACAGTTATCTCAAAAGTTCCATTGAAACGTTTATTTGGCGAATTGATTTAAACTTTAATATGACTTTTAGTGGAATTAAAAAGGTTGGGGAGCACATTTGAATCAAATATAATAATTTTACTTTAGAGGGTTAGAGTGAATTAAACTTTATTTAGTTAACTTCCTTTACATTTGTTGCACGGGCATCGCCGTGCGGGTACTGCTAGTCTATATATATAAAGATGACGGTGTTCGTTTGTCGTTTGTACGTTTGTAACCGCTGGCCAGAAGCCCCCACAGCACCTACAGACCTGAAACTTGGCTCAAAAATTCGAACGTACCCCGCCCTCGTGCACCTCGAAGCCCAAATTTTTAATTTCGAATTAGTTATTTTTAAATTAATTAATTAGTCTCATTTTTGGTGTATCCGCCATAATTGAGGGGGGAAAACCTCGCCCCACCCCAAAACATTATATATCGTTGGAAAGGGTTTTTTTTTCTGAAAAAGAAAAGTTTTAGCACGTTTCTGTCCGTTAATTAGGACAGGAGATATTAATTAATCAAATTTAGTCAATTTTCAAGGCCTAACTCTATGCAGAACTGAAACACTAGATCCATTTTCCTGATCAGCTGCTCTTTTGTCCCTGAAGTTACTTTGTGGTTTAAATTTGCGTATAGATTTAAGCCTTGAAAATTTATTCAATTTGATTAATTAATATCTCCTGTTACTTACTTAACTTTCTGTCTCTTATATTTATTTGGCGAATTGATTTAAACTTTAACATGACTTTAAGTGGAATTTAAAAGGTTGTGGAGCGCATTTGAACTAAAGGATATAATATTTTTTCTTCAGAGGAGGTTAAAGTGAATTTAAATTTATTAAGTTGACTTCCTCAAAATTCGGTGTTACCGAAAATGTCACAATGGAACTATCATTGTTAAAAATTTAGGGATGTCTATTCAGTTCCTCTTCGCATTTGGCGTCGTAAAGTTTGGCGACAATCAGGAAATGTACCAAACCTCCCAGCCAGTGAAACACTACTTTCTCCAACTCAAAGAAAAATAAAACGGTCTGGGAAGGAACAGTAGTTGTTTGCAGTTTAAAGCGTATTTTATTGCATGTTTAAAACATGTATTTAATGCCGCCATCACTAAATTTTTAATAAATATAGTTAAGTAATATAGTTAAATAATAATAGTTCCATTCTGATATTTTCTGTAACACCGCTGTTCAGTTAACCGGGAAATTTTCCAAACTTCCCGGCCAGTGAAATCTTGATTATTTGAGGGTCACTGTTAGATTGTAATCACTTCAAAGAGATGGTGCGAAAGACATTATATTTCTTTCCTTTTAATGTTCACATTAAAATCATGGAAGAATGGTTGTGGCTGAGCTACCTGATACAATCGGTTCCCTATGTTAATAACTTTAGATTTGGACGACCAATTTTACATTGAAATTACGGTTAAATCGGTGAATTATATTAAATTTCAAGGGCAATATTGCTGTGGTCGTTGAGAGTTTTCGAAAATCTTGGCACTACAGTTTATGTCAAAAAGGTCCATTGAAACGTAAAAATTTTGCTAAAAAATAAATAAGTTCGTCACACACACACACACACACACACACACACACACACACCACACACACACACACACACACACACACACTAGTTAAATATGCAACGATTTTTTCATCGAAAATCAGTAAATAATGTAACTTAAAAAAAATAACAAAAAAACCAATTGAAATAAATAAATAAATAATTAACCCACCCCCCTTTCCCAATTTTGATGGCGCAACTTGAGCCATAGTCCAACTCCCGGTGGGCACCCCCTGCTGATTACCAGAAAAGGTGGTCGGCACTGTACTCTTTGGTTTCAGAGGTGATTTGGTCAATCTCCGGCAAAAAAAATATTTTCGCCATGATAAATATGTATTTTGAGAATTAGCAATAACTCTTTGAAAAGCCTTTATTTTAAAATCTTCAAAATAAATATTTTCTAAGCTATTTTTCGGCGAAAAATATTTATTTTGATATCAGGAAAATGCATATTTATAGGATTACGTCTTAATGAAGCGTTTTCTCGAAACATATCTGTGTATGAAATTCATATTTCAATTTAAATAAACTCTATTGGAATTAAAGAAACGCATTCCTGCAGAGTTAGGCTTTGATCATACCTAGGAATTGTATCATTTTGACGTTAGTTAATAAGTATATCTTTGAAGATAACTTTACCATGAAAATATACTACTTTGTCAACACAAACAAGAGGAAAGTCTTTTTGATTACCTATTGCAAAATCCTTATTTCCGTGCGTATTAAAGATTAGTTCGAGTTTATGTCGAAATCTTTATAAGGTAAAATATTAGTCAAAAATACTATGTTACGGGGGACAAGGAAAAGCTTGAAAGCCAAATCACACAAATGAAAGGAATGTGAAAATTTAATTTCCAACTGTTCTACGAAAATTAATCATATTGTACATCACCAAAATACTTCTTTTGACATTTAGCATATAATCATACAGATTTAGAAAATTTTACCCATTAATGCCTAGCGTCTCTTTTTAGGGACGGTCCAAAAAGTGTTTGAATTGACCAAAAATGAGAATTTCCACCGAATAATAGTGTTCAATTATTACTTTGGTATTGTTTCAATTCATCATTAACAGATTGCAAGCACATAACCATTGCAAAGTACGTTCTCAATAAAAATAAATAAACAGTTCAATCGTTTTATGGTAGTTCGTGAATCGAAAGTTAGTTTAAACTGCAACAAATGTATGAAAAAAGAAAAACAAGTTTCGTACATTGATTTCTTTCAAACTAGAACTCTTTTTTTTCTAACTCTTTTTTCTTCAAAAACTCTTTTTTTTTTCCTTCTGACGCAATATATTCTTTTTGATGCAATTTTTCGGCAGACAGAGTTAAAGCACGATATATCCAAATGACCTATATAATGAGGCGCGTTGAAACGAGGGATTACTGTATTAGAACTACTCTCAAATGTGTCGTCCATTGCAAAAGTGGTGTATCGTCAAGTAATAAAAATACGTATTTGTTTGGGTTAAACGGTATCACATTTACTTGTATCTGTAATATTTAAAATGAGTTCACGTAGTTTAAAAAAGAAGAAAACAAAGAAAAATAAAAACATTTATTAAACTTGATTAATAGCACTTATTAATCCAAGTACTAATTAATTATTCTGAATTATAATTGGGTTTGCCGGAACTGCGGCAACTGGGTTGTTCAGGACGATAACCTGAGTTTTGTCTTCCTCATCTTCACAGCAAACTTTACAACAGCAATAACAACAACAGCAAAAAACTATAATTGCAACTATTGGGACACTTATCAAAGCAGCCAAACTCTCTGTGAATGTCTCTATGAAAGTTTCACCTAAAAAAACAAGAGAAATAAAAAATAAAATATAAAAAAAAACTTTTTAAATTTAAAGACTATTTCTGTCCGCTCATTCGCACTAAAAAATATGAAAATAAAGGGTGAAAAATGCGCTTTGGGTCCCTGCTTGGCGCATTTTTCAAAAAAGTCGCCAACTGGCGCGATTTTTTCTTGTTGTCTCACGAATTGAAAGCTCCGAGAAGCATTACGCAAAAAATTGGCGACTTTTTGAAAAATGCGCCAAGCAGGGACCCAAAGCGCATTTTTCACCCTTTATTTCATATTTTTTAGTGCGAATGAGCGGACAGAAATAGTCTTTAAATTTAAAAAGTTTTTTTTTTATATTTTATTTCAAAGTTTTTTTCGTTTTTAAAATTGATTTAGAATTGCGTGAAGACAAATGCCGTTAAGCATAGTTCACCGAGAAAAATAACGAAACGCCGTTAAAAAATGCTATTCACGAACACTTTTATTTTTTATTCATGAGAATATTCCGTTTCCAATTTTGTTAATTTATCAACTTACTTTGAGTCAAACGCCATCAAGCGTAATGTTCAATTTGAAGAACTACCAATGTATTTTCTACAGCCCTTATTAGCCTTTTTTAATAAGTCACTTATAAGCAAATTTTTGAACTAGACTAATATGTTGATTGTTAGCTAATCTCATTCGTTTCATTTTTCTTTTGCTTAAATATTGCAAGGTTTATCTCCAACAATTTCAGTCGGATAGCTCACGTGAAGATTAAATGCCCACAATCCGCAAATATATCTTTGTTTTGGTTAGCCTTGAGATTAATGTGTTAAATTTAAAAACCAAACGTCAGTTTTTATTATTACTATTATTTCATTGTTTTCTGGAGACAAAAAGCTGAAGTGAGCGGAAGTGCGTTAAAGTTCACGCGGCTGCATTTAACTCTGCAACCGGAAGCAAAACGTGAAAACCATGACAAAAGTAAGTACAGAAAAAGTCTTTAATAAAAATAAATATGATTCTCAGTGTTTTGAAACAAATATTTTAGTTACGACATGTTAAAAAAATAAAGAAAACTGCACGTGTTTTAGAACAAATATTTTAGACATGAAAATATTTAAAAAAACTGTAAGTATGACTGAGAATTCAACAGCAAATATTTCAGTCATAAAAAGTTATAAAATGAGATGTGATTGTGAGTGTTTTAGGACAAAATTAGTCATAAAATATTTAAAAAATAAGTAGGACTGTGATTGCTTTAGAACAAATACTTTAAACATTAAATTAAAACAAAATAAGTATGACTGTGAGCATTTCAGAACAAATATTTTAGTCATAAAATGTTTAAAAAAATACATATGACTGATTATTTTTGGTGATATATTGCCAAGTTTGGTGATATATTGCCAAGTTGGTGACAATTTTGACGAAAAAAAATGATTTTTCGAGTCTAGTTTCAATTTGGCGCTATTGTCGACATATAGAGATTAATCTACTGAATTATATTAAAGCTGCCAATATTTAGAAGAAGAATGATTGCATTTTTTAAAATTGATTCGCAACAAACTAGGGTTGAAATTGTTTAAAGTGTTTTCTTGCCTACTCTAAGGTATTGTATTTTGCTTTTAAAACACATTCTATGAGGTTTTATGTAATTCTAGATCACAGAAGTTAATGAATACAGGATTTTTTTTTTTTACATCGGAAATTACTGTTCTCCCCGTTTACCATCATTTTATGAGAGTAGAAAAATGCCTAAAATTCTATTCATTTACGACGTGTAACTTCTAACATTCGTGCATGAGTACAGGCAACCATTCTCATATTAAAAGTGTTTAAAGATATCGTCGGCACCATGCTAAAATAACGAATGTGAAAAATCGCGTTTTTCAAGTTCGAAATTTTAGAAATAATAAAAATTTAAATGATACCTTCGAACGATAGTTTTACACGGAAAGATATCTATAAACATTTAAAATGACCAATTGCGTCAGGTGGGAAAAACTATATGCAGTGCTTTGGCTCTCCCAAAAAATGCCAATTTTTACATTCGTAATTTCAGCATGGTGCCGACGATATGTGCTTACCGAGTTGCACGATCGTGTCATTGACTTGCGTTTCGTTATTTCCTAAAAAGAGATTGAGAGAAAGTTTACATTTTTACGCAGAAGCAATTTATTTATGTTTATAAAGAACTTTAGATATATGGGTCATTCTCATGAAAAGACATTCTGAGCTTTCAAAAATCAGAAAAATTTAAGTTAATGGAACCAGATCACACATTTTATGAAGATCGACATATGTGAAGACTTTATTAAAAAATGTTGGTCCTGAAAAATATTCATAATATTTCAATGCATAAATCTATCTATCTATCTATCTATCTATCTATCTATCTATCTATCTATCTATCTATCTATCTATATATATATATATATATATATATATACATATATATATATATATATATATATATATATATATATATATATATATATATATATATATAAATGAATGTATGTATCTGTGTATGTACCTTGTACCTATGTATGTATGTTAAAACTGTACAATCATCGAAAAAAAAAAAAAAAAAACAAAACGAAACACTCTGAATTATTCAGCTGCTATACTTGCTAAGAACAAAAGAAAGCTGTCTTCTGACATGGATTAAAGTCTTCTTTAAAACTATGTGAGTAAAATTTTGATAAGGGGTTATATTCAAAGTGAAATGAACTCAAAGTCTGAATTTTCAAATGGGATAACCCCTACACCTGGTTACATAATTAGGTGCGGAGAGCCCAAAGTATGCTAGCTACCAAGCGGCATTACTTTAGGACCAGTAGAACAAAAGTTATCACCGACCAAAGATTTAGGGACCACCACCACATTTAAAATGCTACTTTCAAGGTCGAAATTTACAAAGAGTAGACAAATCATATTTTTTCGATTAAATTACGGAAAGCTCTCGCAATAATACGTTTTCTTTTCGTAATTAATTAAAAATTCTCGGGTTTTGTGAATTATTAATATTTTTTTTAATTTGGGAGAGAAAACCCTACTGTGTAGGGTTTAAGTGAAAAATGCAACACTATCTTTTTGATAAAACAAAGATAGATGCATACTTTTAGCTACGCACTAACCCATGCAGCACACACCTTCAGGAGACAGGTTACAATTTAAAAGTAACCTCTTGTATTTATAAACTACTGTATTAGGATTGGCAATAATGTTAAAACCGTGGCTCAGAATTTGAAAAAACGTCTAATCATCAAATTATTCAGAATAACTTTCCGAGATACCACAGTTTTCTATAAAAATCAAGTGTCCATGTAAAAAGTTTACAGAATTGCTATATGTTGCACGAAAGCAGACTTTTCCCTAATGGACACAAAAATTGGATGGTCTACCAGTTTTAAAATTTACTCAGCAGTTTTATTACCCATTTCATTTTCAACATATTATAACTGTTGAAAACTAAATACTATATAAAAACGCTGAGCTTGTTCTGCAACTGGTGGATAAGCACATTCCTCTTTCTTTGCATAGAAATTCCCTGCTATTGTTTCAGTTTGCACAGTTGTACATCGTCCCTAAAAATGGTTCTTTTAGCATATCTGAAAAACTACTGGATATTTTGAGCTCCCATTTTGGATTCTCCTTTGAAACCACTTCTGGATTGTATCTCCATCAAAATATTATATGGTTCCAGATCATCGTTTTTTCAAATATTAATTTCATAATTCACAAAAAATTCAAAATTTTATCTGAGAGGAAGTCAATGACATTTTTATTGTTGGGTTTGTTCATACATTGATATAAAAAAAACAAACTTTGCCGTACCTATCCCGGTTTAGGTATTATATGCCCAAGTATCAAAAATATTTTTAATATTACGGGACGGTTTTTTCTCAGTTCAATTATGAAGTAACGGCAGGAGCAAATTTAAAACGATTTGGTTTATAAAGTTAAATGATGTTTCTGATCACAAATATGCGAAAAAAAAAGGGGGGGGGGGTTTCATAGAAGATTTTAAAGTTGATGGCAATTTTTATGCGAAGGCGACCCCTTAACAACACTTTACTAACAGAAATTTGTAGAACATATTTTTCCTGAAAAAATAACATATTACACGTGTCTCTCGTGTGAATTGTCTTCGAATACGAGCGAGTGTTTCGTTTTCTTTTCTATGACTGTACGTATGTGTGTCCGTTACAGACTCAAAAACTACCCGTCGAATTTCGCTAAAAAATTTTCTGTGGCGAGCAAATCTTCTTTTTCTAAACTTATTGCTCCTATTGAGAAGGCTTTTAAACAAAGTGCCTTATCATCCACTCAAAAAGAGTGTGTTCGGCATCTGATTGCTTCTAACGTTGACTTCAATTCTAAAATTTCTAAACCTATGTTTGCTAATACTGTGAGTCGTAGTGTAAAGAATTTAATTTCTAATTCAGATCTGGTTGTTACCAAAGCTGACAAAGGCGGTCAAATTGTTGTTCTTGACAAATCATCTTATGTTGATAAAACTAATGATTTGATTTCTTCTGGTCCGTATTTTGAAATTTCGAAAGATCCTAGCGAAAAAGAGTTAAAAACGATTTCTTCTGCGGTTAAGTCGGTTCAGTCTATTCCTTTAAGTGTTAAACGCTCTGTTATTCCCTCTATTGCTAATTGTGCTAGATTTTATGCTTTACCCAAGGTACATAAAACTGATATTCCTTTTAGACCGATTGTTTCCAATATCGGTACTGCTTCTTATAAACTTGCTAAATATTTAGTCTCTGTGTTTTCTCCACTTAGGATTCATAATTTATTCACAGTTAAAAATTCTGTAGATTTTGTTAAGAAAATTCATAATTTCATTCCTAAGGATTCTTTTATGGCTTCTTTTGATGTTAAATCATTATTTACGAACGTTTCTATCGAGGGTGCATTGTTATGCCTTCAAAGGAGACTTTCAGAATTTCATTTTGCCTCTAAGGAAATTGAGGAATTAATTTTCCTTACCCGTACATGCCTTGAACAATGTTCTTTTGCTTTTAATGGACAATTTTACACTATGTCAGATGGTTTGGCTATGGGTAACCCACTAAGCCCCATTCTTAGTGATATTTATATGCATTATTTTGAGGTTGAGTTGTTCCAAAAATTACAGTTTCAATTTTACGTTAGATATGTTGACGATTGTTTTGTTCTAATGAACCATAACCAGTTCCATAATGACGATGTTTTATCCGTTTTAAATGCTATTGATCCTCATATTCAATTCTCTTGTGAGAAAGAACAGGATAATTGCATTCCCTTTCTTGATGTTTTAGTTTCTCGTACAGAAATCGACTTTGAAACTACCGTTTATCGCAAACCTTTTGCTGTCTCATTACCTCCTCATCGACTTTCATCTCACCCTCTTAGTCAAAAATATGCTGCATTTAATTCTTTTGTTCAGCGTGCTATTAATTTTTGTTGTTCACCGGAACTTCTTAAAGCAGAACTCAACTATCTTAAAGCTGTGGCTCTTGATAGAAACTATCCTCATACTTTGATTGATTCCATTTTTAAAAACTTTCTAACAAATCCGAAACAACTGTTGCTAAGAGAACTTTCATTAGAAAGAATTTGGTTGTTTTACTATTCTTTCCCTCTGTGAGTTATCGGGTTGCTAAGATTCTCAAACGTTTCAATTTCCAGTTGGTATTCTCCCCTACGAATAAACTATGTTTCTCTTCTCTTAAAGATCCCATTCATCCTCTTAACAGTTCTGGTATTTATAAAATTAATTGCAATTGCAATCTCTCTTATATCGGACAAACGCGACATGCTTTGAAATTCCGCTTAAAGGAGCATATAATTATGTGAAAAAGCAACAATTGAATAAGTCTAGTATTGCGCAACATTGTTGGGAAAAGAATCATTCTTTCTATTTTAATTCTTTTCAAATTGTCCAAAAATGCCCCAACCCATCAGATCTTGATTTTTGGGAATCCTTCCATATTTTGAAAAACAGTTGCGACTTAGTTAACGATCTCAATGCTATTCCTTATTTTTCTGCTGTTTGGCGTCCTTTTGTTTAATTTTGCCTTTTACCTTTCTAATTTATTCCTCTGATTTTGCTGGCATTTTCCATTTTCTACTTGTCTTTATTTTTCTTTTTTTTTTTTTTTTTTTTTACCGATTCGCTTTCTTTCATTCTGCTCTTTTTTGTTCTTGCGGTTAACAGTTTAACCTGGTGTTTTTTATTATGTTAGCCTTTTGGCTTATCGTGTCGCCAATCGAATTCTTTCTTTCCATTTCGTACCTGGTAGAAAGCTTCGGTTCATTCTTTATTTTCCCATTGGATCTTTTTTGGCTTCGAATTTTTTATTGGTGTTCACGTAATCCGCTATGTTTGCTTTTTAAGCTCTTCGCTTCTGTTTCCGTTGCTTTTGTCGGATGTCTGTGCATCCATAAGCTCACAACTTTTTTGCATTGATAAAGGCGTTCCTTGTAACGCCGAAACACGTGTCTGCAGTATCCCTGCTCATTTGTGCATTGTAACGTTGTTATTTTCTGTACATAAAAACTTTTTTTTGTTGGAAAGATCTCGGCGAGTACAGCTCATTCCCATATTTGATTTTTCGATTTGAACAATTTTTGGTTCAACTTTGAACCGTTCAAACAATCTGTCCCGCGATGCTAACTTTTGAGTTAACAGTCCGATTTGAACAAACTTTTTTTGTTCGAAAGATCTTTTCAAGGACACTTCATTCCCGTATCTACATTTTCGATTTGAACAATTTTTCGTTCAACATTGAACCGTTCAAACAAGCTGTCACCCCTAATAACTTTTGAATGAACAGTCCGATTTAAACAAACTTTTTTTTGTTCGAAGCATCTCGGGAAGGATACTTTCTTACCGTATTTAAATTTTCAATTTGAACATTTTTGGTTCAACATTGAACCATTCAAGCAACCTTTCACCACCTAATAACTTTTGAGTGAACCGTCCGAATGGAATAAACTTTTTTTTGTTCGAAAGATCTCGGCGAGTACAGCTCATTCCCATATTTGATTTTTCGATTTGAACAGTTTTTGGTTCAACTTTGAACCGTTCAAACAACCTGTCCCGCGATGTTAACTTTTGAGTGAACAATCCAATTTGAACAAACTTTTTTTTGTTCGAAGGATCTCAGCAAGGATACTTCATTACCGTATTTAAATTTTCCATTTGAGCATTTTTTCGTTCAACATTGAACCGTTCAAGCAACCTTTCCCCACCTAATAACTTTTGAGTGAACCGTCTGAATGGAATAAACTTTTTCTTTGTTTGAAAGATCTCAGAGAGGCTTTCCCATACATTCCCATATTTCGCTTTTTGATTTGAAATATTTTTCGTTCAATATTGAACCGTTTAAAAAAAATTAACATTAGCGTCTACGGGGAATTTAAGTTGAATGTTGATTCTGAACTTTAAGTCGGATTTCCTTCAAACTAACTTTGTAAGAAAATGGTTTTGATAAATAGTGTTTGTAAAGTACTTTTCTGAGTAATCTTCTGTGAGGACTTTGATTCCGACTCCGACTCCGCAAACGTGGCGGAAATGCAGGCTCAGAAAAAAAAATGACTGACTGTGCAGACGATTTTTTGTTTATTTATTCATTTGTTTTATTTTATTTATTATTATTATTTATTTTTTTTTTTGGCAGACGATTTTTATTGTAACAAAAATTTTTCATTCACGAGGGCATTTTATTCTTTATTTATATTTAACAACTTGCAACGGTTTAAAAGTGAAAATCGAGACATTTTATCGACGGACGAGTTTTTTTTCCTTTCTTTGACAAAATGTGTTTTGATGTACTTTGTACTTTTAATTTTTTTTTTGAAAACGATTGAGGAATTTTTCTACGGAAGAACTGTAACAGTTACATTCTTTAAAAGGTGCGACAAAACTTCATTTATTCATTTATTTACTTTTTATGTCTCTATTTCATCTGATGAGAGAGTATATTTTGCTTTTAGAAATCAGCTTTAAGTGCTAAAAAGGTATGTTTGACATAATGTTTAGTCTCAGATGATCAAGAGAATAATGATCAGATGCTAGAATGCCGATGTCGATGTACGGGAAAGTAGGCTAGTTTAGTTCTTGACAGAACTTCTTGTTCTATACCAATTTTAGTTGAAACGTCCACATAAAATCTCTAATTTTTTTAAAAGGCTTTCCTCCATTTTTTTTCCAGAAGCCATCAGCTTCAACATACTTGAGGACTGCATACTCCTCCTGACAAATACAGGAATGATTTGCGGCACAGGGAGGATGAAATAACATCCATGGGCAAGGCGGGATTCGAACCCGCGACCACTTGCTTACGAGGAGAGTACTCTACCTCTAGGCCCACGTGGCCCCCTTTTCCCTCCATTCAAATCAATTTTTATTGTGCTTCATCTCAACTTTTCCTCGATAGTTAATTTTGCGTTTGGCATTGTACTTACTTCGCGTGGTTTTCTGAGGCTTCTCCCAATTCCAATAGTTAAGAAATGTTTCTTTCGTGAGTATTCACTCTTGAATATATAATACTGCTGCTTTTAATTTTTCAAAAGTGGAAACGCAGTTTTTTAGAAAATCATCACAGATAAATAACACATTTAAGAGCAAGAATCTGAGAGAGTGTCACGCCTGTGATTCATGACCTCTCAGATTTTCTCCCAAAAATTACCAAATGTTTATTATCTTATTGAAAGACCAAATCCAGAATGTTTTGCTCTAAAGTTGAGTTGTTTAGTTTTTATGGACCCTAAAGATGAAGGTGCGGCATCAAAAATTAAGCGGATTTTCAAGACATGGAAGTTGCCGTGAGCCAAAACTCTTACCAGGAACTGTTTAACTCCAATTTTCTTTTTGTATATGGAATATAGAAGGTTGAAACTTTACAAAATGAATGGTAAATTTGTGGTAAGTTGTTGCCGTAAGGTCAGTGAAGGCCCTCAAAACAAGGCATTTTTGACGTTTTTTAGCGTTTTTGAGGTCCAAAAACAGCTTGTACATTTCAGTTGGCACGGCAAAAGTAGTGTCGTTTGAAAGACCAGTGTAAGCACTTTAAAATAATGTATAAATAACCGAGGAAAGTTCAACGTGCTTTTAGTTGCGTAAGGCCGAAATATGAAAAATGTCATATTTTACCGATATTCAAACGGTCATAACTTCCTCTGCCAACAACATATTGAAATATTTTTTTTGCCAATTTCATACTCTATTCTTTGTCTTAACAAAACAGATGAGTCCTTTGAGACGAAATGTAAAAAAAATTTTTACAAAAAATTTATTTTTTCCTGTACATTTTTTGTAAAAAAAATTTTCACATTTCGCCTCAAAGGACTCAACTGTTCTGTTAAGACAAAGAATAGAGTATGACATTGGCAAAAAAAATATTTCAATATGTTGTTGGCAGAGGAAGTTATGACCGTTTGAATATCGGTAAAATATGACATTTTTCATATTTCGGCCTTACGCAACTAAAAGCACGTTGAACTTTCCTCGGTTATTTATACATTATTTTAAAGTGCTTACACTGGTCTTTCAAACGACACTACTTTTGCCGTGCCAACTGAAATGTACAAACTGTTTTTGGACCTCAAAAACGCTAAAAAACGTCAAAAATGCCTTGTTTTGAGGGCCTTCACTGACCTTACGGCAACAACTTACCACAAATTTACCATTCATTTTGTAAAGTTTCAACCTTCTATATTCCATATACAAAAAGAAAATTGGAGTTCCTGGTAAGAGTTTTGGCTCACGGCAACTTCCATGTCTTGAAAATCCGCTTAATTTTTGATGCCGCACCTTCATCTTTAGGGGTCCATAAAAACTAAACAACTCAACTTTAGAGCAAAACATTCTGGATTTGGTCTTTCTATAAGATAATAAACATTTAGTAATTTTTGGGAGAAAATCTGAGAGGTCATGAATCACCTCATAATGCTAGGCGTGACAGTTTCTCAGATTCTTGCTCTTAAGTTTGATTTTTTCAAGTTGTTCTTCACGCCGATTTAACTGACTACGCGTTGTCACAAAAAAATACCTTCTTGGATTTCGCATGTTGCATTTTAACCCGTGCGACGCCGGACATATCTATAATAGTTATTTATAAATTAAAATAGTAGGGAACTATACGTATGATAAGAGAGTGATAAATTATTAGAATATAGCGTATTCCGCATTAAAAATTCCAGCTACAACATTAAACGAAAGAGATATAACATGATATAACATTAATAACAAAATTAATATGTGTAGCCCTAGGGGAAAAACCTTCTGTCACCATATTTTTGCTTGGGAATGATAGAGACGTTGTTTCACACTCACTGATTCTTCTATAATTGAAGGGCTTAAGAGATGGAGGGAGATGAGCTAGGGATGCACCGATAAGCAAATTGGCTGATTACCGATTACCGATTAATTGGCAGTTGATAATCGGCCGATTAATCGGTCAAGCCGATAATTAAAAATGGTTGTTTTCAGTGCTACCAATTTCAGCGTTACAGTTTTTTTTTCGTTTTTTTTTTTTTTTTTTGCAATTCTAACTTAAAAAATATTTGCTAATTTTTCTTCTATTTTCTTAATTTTCCCAAAATAATTTCAAAATTTTATCAAATTTCTCTGATTTAATTTTCATTTTTTTGTCAATAATATTGCATTACCACATTGTTAATTATGTAAACTAGGCATGAAAATTATAAAAAAAAAGGAGGGGGAGTCTGTGTGGTGAGCAATCCAATTTTGAAGTTTTTTTAGTTTCAATTTTTCAATTACTAGTAGCTATGTAATTCAAGACTTCTATTCTTTGTGAAAATTGAAGATTATCTAAAAGCAAGGAGAAAAGTATCGACGCATGAAAAATGTTGCTACATTATCTATGTGTATTTTAATTCAAAATAGGAGAATTAATGTATTAAAAACTTTACATCAACGGTGAGGATTATTATTACTGATGAATAAAATTATTCATCATAATTTCTAAAGGTTTACTTTAAAAAGTAATGTTTAAAAAATATTTTTCCGCCAATTAATCGGCCCGATTTGGCCGATTATTGACAATCGGAAAAGTGGCCGATTACGGGCGATTAATCGGTACTGCCGATTAATCGGTGCATCCCTATTTGTGACAAAACAAAAATTGCGAGTCATTAAAGTTCGAAGCTCTATTGTTGCAGCTTTTTTGTGTTCTGGTTTTGTCATTAGTGTGCGTATGAAATTGGTCTATTGACATCTACTGTTTGATGAAGCAAGTTTTATTTGCTTACCTGTATCCATTGCTTACTATTGTAGAGAGTGTTCATTTTTTTAATATGTAACTTAACCCCTTCATCCTCCAAGCCCTTCAATTACGAATATTTCTAGGAAACATCGGTTAAATTTTTTTAGTTTTGCAGGAACCATTCTGTCAACTGTTATCTTACTAAAATAAATACAGTGAACTCTCACTAATACGCCGGCCCAAGGGACCAACAAAAAAAAGGCGCATAAGTGAGAGAGACGTATAAGTGAACAAAGCCCATTCAAAGGACTAAAACGCAACATAGTTTCTGATGAGAGAATGACTAGAAAAAGGACATATTACTACGGTTTTGCAACTACTGTAACCTAACTACAATGATATAATTGTCCCTCTCCGAATTCTAGTTCATGAGGAAAAAGTGCCTTTCGTGAGCAATAAAATCGAAAGATTAAAGAGGAAAGTGAAGAAACATGCACATTTTTTAAGAAAATTGATTAAATTGCTTACATTTTTCGAATAATTCGGTGCATAAGTGAAATATTTACCTTTAGAGCGACGCACAAACGAATGAAATTATCATTATTTTACTATGGAATATGCCGGGACCACTGAAAATCGTCGTATAAGTGGAAAAGGCGCATAAATGAGGCGGTGTATAAGTGAGAGTTCACTGTAATATTTATGAATTTATTTATATTTTGAGCCAGTTTGATTTCAGCTTTACTCCCTCACGTAAACGTTATTATCTAAATATATTGTGTAACGAGAGGAGGCGGCTCAGAGTAAAATTAATTTCCCACTCTCCGCACTTTTCCCCTGATGGTTGTCATAGTTACGGCGCTATGGACTCTTTCCTCACTTAGCTTCTGCAACAATGGTTAAATGTAAACGGTTAAAATTGAATTTTTGTGCATAAACTATTTTTCTATTGAAAAATCAACGTTAATCGAGCACAACATTTTCTTAGAAGTTTTTGCTGTATTAATGTATTACTAGACTCTAGACTTGTTAGAAAACGTTGAGAAATAACTGAGACATCAGGACATAAACAAAAGCGTAAACCTAATTCGACAAACATAAAATAAATGAAATGCCTCAACAGCTGTGCATAAAAAAAAAGAGTGGAGCTGTTTTCTTTCGTACGGTTTCCATGGAGACGGCGCAAAATTTTGGACTTTGATACGCCTGTTTTAAAGTAACCGAGTATAGTGAGGCAATGAAGAATTCCATAAAATTAATTTCTAGTAATTACCCTAGCAGCATAATCTCATCGGCCGATGATCGGCCATTCATCGAAACCCGATGACATTCTCATCGGCCGATTTTCGGATTCGATGAGTTCTCATCGGGAATTGCTCCAATATGTCTCATCGGCCTAACAGAATCCGAGCAGCAAAATCCGATGAGTTTTGCTCGAAATACGGTGAGATTTGGAGCAATTTACGAGCAATGCAGTCCCGTGCCGATGAATTTAGGATCAATTTTTAATGTTCGGCTTTTTTTCATCGGGAAAGTTGATCAGAAGGATATCGCTTTCCGATGAAAAGTAGCTCATCGAAAACCGTGCTCGGATACTGATCGGAACGATGTCATCGTGCGTTACGGGATCAGTTTAAGAGGAGTTCCATGATCGACCGAGCAAAATCCGATGAGTAGATGCTACTTGGGTAGACGTAACTGATATTTGAATTTGTTCTCACACAAATATTCTGAAACAATGAAGTGACACATGATAAGTCTGTTTTTATGCATTATTCTATTTTATTTAACTGAAAACAGATGTGAGGGAATGACACAGACAAAGAACCTTTCCTCGTTTTAGGCTTTCAGAAAGATTTCATGAAAAAATTTGCATCAACTTAAGGACGGAAATATTCTTCAATATTATTTTGAGTTGCTAACAGTAAATTACCAATTTTTTTTTTTTTTTTGTTTAAAAAAATTCTTTTTGTTGTAATTCTGAGAGGGAGATTTACCGTTGCGATGGAATGACGCTACCTGATCGGGGCAAACTTGATAATACTCGGGTGATCTAATTTTTGAAGAAAATTTCATTTTCAAACGTTTCGTTTACTCAACTTATTTAATATTTTGAAATAAAATTGGACCTAGTCCTTGTTTGCTTGAAAATAATTTTTGCTCGTTCATTTTTTCTAACAGTGGGGACAAGTGAAGGAATGACGTTTTAATACTTAAAGACTTATATAAAGTATACTTGAAATAAAATATATAAATATTACTTTTTTTGTCTTATTATCTCAATTTAGAAATGGGTTAAAACTCCTAAAAATATGTATAAGTTCTCGTTAAAATATTCGCAAATTTTAACAAAGACAAGAAAATAGCTGTTTATGAAAGAATGACCCATACAATTTAAACATATCATAAATAATTTACTTTTTCTAAATTATCTCACTATATCTGTGGGGTAAATGTATATGAAAGATAACAAAGAAAATTCAACTTCTTACCTGCATATGTGGGTGAAAAATCGGAAAGGAAGCTTTCAGTACCTAGCAATGAAAGCGGCAGTATTATTTACGTATAAACATGCGGTACCTATAAATTACATTATTCAGTTATTTCATAGAATAACTAAGGATTACATGAAATAAATATAGAAAATTTAGAGTAAAAAACCGCACTTTATCAATTATCTTTATGAAACACATAAGGCTACAGCATATAATTGAAGGACAAACAATTTTATAATTACATGTAATACGTCGACAGCCCATTTTTTCCGTCTAGAGACCGCAGTTCTTGTTCCAAGCTCTAAGGCCCAGAACAGACACTAACCATACTGAGGGCAGATGTCATTTCATTGAAGCTGAGAGTACCAACAAACTGGTAGCTAAAATAGTTTCAGCACACCAGCGAGGGACCGAAACAAGGACTCTGTTCAACTCAAAAATTGAACGCACCCCACGTAGCACACTTCGTTTTTTAAAGGTAGTGAAATGGTTATTAACGATGTGACAACAGATTGAAAACGTTTATAAAACGTTAAACGTTTTTTGTGCTACCTGGGACAGCTTGGCTATTAACCAGTATTTTTTATGAAAATCCCAAAACGTTAAGAGTACAGGGACCGCCACTTTCTGAATCGTGTTTGTTCGTGGTTCCCAACCTGGGGGCGATTGCCCCAGGTTGGGAAAGAAGGGGGCGATTTGGGGTCCTCAAGGGGGCGGTAAATTCTTAAGGGGCGATAGGTTAGCAATGGGCATTTAGGAAAGAAAACAGCAGTTATACGAGGGTTGTTTTTTTTTTTCAACCTACGTTCGGCTATAAAAAATAAACGGATCCCCAGCAGCACCAGAACGTTCAAATTTGGTGCAAAAATGGTGTTATTGGTCAAATGACGGTGCTAAGTGTCCCTTGAACGTTATATTCGACGTGCAAAAACAGTAATATTATCACGGTGTCATTTCAGTGCTTAAAGAACGTGATATTTGACGTGCAAAAACAGTAATATTTTCACGGTGTCATTTCAGTGCTTAAGGAACGTGATATTTGACGTGCAAAAACAGTAATATTATCACGGTGTAATTTCAGTGCTTAAGGAACGTGATATTTGACGTGCAAAAACAGTAATATTATCACGGTGTCATTTCAGTGCTTAAGGAACGTGATATTTGACGTGCAAAAACAGTAATATTATCACGGTGTCATTTCAGTGCTTAAGGAACGTGATATTTGACGTGCAAAAACAGTAATATTATCCAGGGCGTCGGAGTCGAAGAGTCGGAGTCGGACTGATTTTGGACTAAAGGAGTCGGAGCCGGAGTCGCTGAAAAACATGTCGACTCCGACTCCGACTCCAACCACTTCCGATTTCGATGAAATTTTATGGTGGTGAAAACATGTCTTTGAAACTAACAGATACAAATTTTCAGCGTCCAATATCCAAATCCTAAGCATCTAGGATCATTAA
Source organism: Uloborus plumipes (assembly GCA_038373865.1). Lineage (NCBI taxonomy): Eukaryota > Metazoa > Arthropoda > Arachnida > Araneae > Uloboridae > Uloborus > Uloborus plumipes. The sequence continues at coordinate 173,076 of JAXGGA010000591.1, forward strand.
AAAGGGCTTCAAAATGGCGGGTCTGCTTTGTGAAACGAATTGCTATGTATGGGCTTATGCAAGATAATAAAAAATATTTGCAGCAAAAATGCATTGTGTTAAAATAAAATCTGGCCATTTAACAAGAAAAGGATTAGTTTTGTACGGAGTCAAATGACAAGAGCGGCACTTGTCATTTGCTCTGGAGAAAATGAACATTTTGGGAGGTCACAGTGATCTCCGAGAATTGAGGTAAATGTGGTGAAATTACCTGCGAGAATTCATGACCAAATTGAACTTTTTGAGAGGTCACAATGACCTCCCATGACCTCCAACTGGGATACCCCAGCTTGCTCCCCCCCCCTAAAGTGAGGCCTGGCTACGACCATGAATAAAAACGAAACTTTTAAAAATGGACTTAATATTTCAACCTTTGTTTAGGGTTTTTCCCTCTTCACATTTGGGAAAAAAAATAAATAATTTAAAAAAAAGCAGGAGTCGGGAGTCGGAGTCGGAGTCGACCATTTTTGCTCCGACTCTGCAGCCCTGATATTATCACGGTGTCATTTCAGTGCTTAAGGAGGTGCTTAATTTCTCAGAATTGAGGTCGTGAATTGCTGCTTTTTAGAAAGGGAAGAGGAATCATATCTGCAGAAACTTTAAGTTTTATCCTTAACAACTCTTTCTCCCAAGATCCTAATCAGATTTGCATGCATTTCAGTAAAAAAGCATTACATTCATACTAATAAAATTATATGATTTACGCCCTTAGTCTTTCATAGATGGCGCCTCCTGCAAAAAAAATTTCCATTTAAAGTATTATTTTTCTCTCTCGTTGAGATCGAGTAGCGTATAGTGGTTAGCGACTCCTGCTGTAGTCGCAAGGGACCCGCGTTCGAATCCCGCGGAGTGAATATATTAAATTCAAAGTAATTAAATAATAAATAGTTAAATTAAATAAATAAAGTAATTAAATAATTAAAAGCAAGATGGCGACGATCATGGATCAAAAATGGTGGATCAAAAATGACGTCACGGTTAAAACACGTCGCGGCCACCGGATAGTGGGGTATACGCAGTATACTTTTTCAGCTGGGGAGCACTGAAAACAAACGTATTTCCAGAACCTAAATATAACCTATCATTCCACGTTCAAAACTGGGACAAAAAAAGGTGGTCAACACCAGATTTCGACGTGTCATATTACCATCGATCGATGAGACACATAGACGTTGACAACACGTGCTGCGAAAACGTGTTTTGAACGTGCCGGCTGGTGCGCTCTGTACGTGTTGCAGAACGTGTTTTGAACGCCTTTGTGCTGCTTGGGATTCAAATTAAAAAAAAAAAAAATATTATCAAAAGTAAGGTACAATTCTCTACATAATCACCTTGACGATTGAAGCATTTGTTATATCTGTGAACAAGCTTTATAATTGCCTCCTCGTAGAATGTTGCCGCCAATGATTGGAAATGAGTTGTGACGGTGTCTTTGGGTTCCACACGATCATTGCCATGCCCCCAAGCAGGGGGGCATGGCAATGCACGTCATAGCGCTCGTGTAACCCAACGGTTCCTGCAGCAATTTCATGCATTCAATGGGACATTTTTGAACACCCACCATTAATTTCCCAAAAGTGACTTACATGTGTTTCCTGAACTGAAGCAGAGAGTAGTAGACCCCCTGCTTGGGGTCTGGAAAGGCATCGGGCTTCCAAAGTGGCGTGGAACCCAAAGACACCGTCACAACTCACTTCCAATCATTGGCGGCAACATTCTACGAGGAGGCTATTACAAAGTTTGTTCAGAGATTTAATAAATGCTTCAATCGTCAAGGTGATTATGTATAGAATTGTAGATGATTGTACCTTACTTTAATAATAAAATATTTTTTTTATTTGAATCCGTGAATTTTTTATAGCCAAACGGAGGTTGAAAAAAAAACAACCCTCGCAAAAGAGTAGCAAAAACCGAAATTGTAAACCGGTTACTCAGAGTTCAGACAATTTATCACAAGTTAAGAAGGAAACAAATTAAAGTTCAAGAGCTTTCTCCTTGCACCTCCGATGAACTTTAGGAAGTATTTTGTCATTAATCGACAATTTTTTAAATTTTCAGATTTTCAATTTATTTTCCTCAAATTGTTTGTTTCAATGATTTTACTTCCCCCAGATTCCAGTGCAGAAAAAAAAAATCCTTGGAAAATGTACTCCTGTTTTGTGAAAAGTACGTCGATAATTTTAGTTAAATGTTTCCCATCAAATACTTATATCAGTTCGATTTATGAAAGAAAAAACTTTTAATTTATTTATGAATATTTTTAGTTTAAAAGTGAACGGTTGATATTGCTTTATTGCGTACATTTTACTTCAAATTAAAGTTAAGTACTTATATATTTTTAATAATATCGCGATGTTCACTTGCTCCAACTGATGGTTTTTTGGGGGATGAAGGAGGGGAGGGGGTGATAGGTGTCAGTCAGCGTCTTGATGGGGGTGATGAGCTCAAAATGGTTGGGAAACATTGCTCTGAAACAGTTTTGATTCAACAAAACGGTTGATTCAGTTGACTATCGTCCAGTGTTTTTCCGAGCAACGTTTTGGAATTTCACGGATTTTAACTGGTTCCCTGTGAAAACAAGTATCGTCACGAAAAAGTTTTTTGAAGTGCTATAAGTAGCATGAATGCTTGCTTCTCACACTAGTGAAAAAATAAGACTGAAAATAATTAAATTATAGTTGAAAAAAAACTAAGAAAAACATTTAGAGTTAATCAAACTATAACACTATAAATCATGATGTATTATTAGTTTACATGCACTTATAAAATACATCAGCATGCAATATAGTTTAGCCTTTAGTATTAATAATAGTATTAACAATATTACTTTTATATTTGCAAAGAACGTGAATTTTTTCTTTTATTCAGAGTTATATACAAACAACTGAAACACTTATAATACAGCAACATGTAATATAGTTTAGCCTTTAGTATATTAATAATAGTATAAAATATATTACTTGTATATTTGTAAAGAACGTGAATTGTATTTTTTATTCAGAGTTACATACATACATACAAACCCAAAAGTGAAACTAATAAACGCGTATTAAAAAGCATCCTACCTTTGCTGAAGTTGGTTTCCAAAGATGAAGTTAGTTTTAAAATATGAGCTGATGAACTGCCAATTAGAAATAGTCCCATGAAAGGCAATAACGATAAAAATGACATCTGAAACACATTAAAAGTCAAATCGATTAATTCTTGGGTAAGACCGGAAAAGTGTTTTAAAAATTGTTGTATAAAAAGTATTTTTATAAAAATAAAATAATGAATAAATAAATAATGTCGAAATTAATGCCTACTGCCACCATGTCTCCTCTGGTACCAGCGGAAATTTTCAAAAAGATTTTTTTTCCCGAAAACAAAGAATTGACTGATCCATAAAAAGTAGACTTCTCAGAAAATTTTAACGTGAATGAGTATCGGTAGCAAAAAAAGGACTAAATAGCAAGTGGATGTCGATTTACAGAGGTTACTGTTAATGTGTGTCAAGTTAGAGAGGTTTGAACCCATTGCAACTAACATTAGATCAACCACTGAAAAAATAAATGACAACTCATTGAGGTTGTCGAGTTACCGGAGTTCCACTGTATATTATGCCAACCTATCACTGCTGTTGAATATAGGTTGAAGTATACATAGCCCACTAAACATCATGGTCTTTAAACCAGGGCTGCGGAGTCGGAGGAAAAATGGTCGACTCCGACTCCGACTCCGGGATTTTAAAATTTTCGACTCCGACTCCCGACACCTGCTTATTATTATTATTATTTTATTTTTACCTAAATGTGAAGAGGAAAAAACCCTAAACAAAGGTTGAAATATTAAGTCCATTTTTAACCTACTTTCCCGTTAAAAATAAAAGAAAGACGAAAAAAGCATTAAAAGTAGCTTAATGCATCTAAAAAATATCGCCAAGTCCAAAAAATATCGCCAAGTTAAAAAAATAAAGAGGTAAAATGAATATCGAAAAATTAAAAATTTGAAAGTAGGGTATTGAGATGGGGAATTTATGTGTCGGTCGGTCTGTCGGTCGGTCGGTCTGTCTGTCCCCCCTAATAACTTTTGAATGAACATTGCGATTTGGACAAACTTTTTTTTTGTTGGAAAGATCTCGGCGAGTACAGCTCATTCCCATATTTGACTTTTTGATTTGAACAATTTTTGGTTCAACTTTGAGCCGTTCAAACAACCTGTCCCGCGATACAAACTTTTGAATGAACAGTCCGATTTGAACAAAGTTTTTTTGTTCGAAAGATCTTTTCAAGGATGCTTCATTCCCGTATCTACATTTTCAATTTGAACAATTTTTCGTTCAGCATTGAACCGTTCAAACAAGCTGTCACCCCCGATAACTTTTGAGTGAACAGTCCGATTTAAACAATTTTTTTTTCGAAGCATCTCGGCAAGGATACTTTATTACCGTATTTAAATTTTAAATTTGCACGTTTTTGGTTCAACATTGAACCGTTCGAGCAACCTTTCCCCACCTAATAACTTTTAAGTGAACCGTCCGAATTGAATAAACTTTTTTTTTGTTCGAAAGATCTTATCAAGAATACTTCATTCCTGTATTTACATTTCCGATTTGAACAATTTTTTGTTCAACATTGAACCGCTCAAGCAAGCTGTCACCCCTAATAAATTTTGAGTGAACAGTCCGATTTAAATAAACTTTTTTTTTTGTTCGAAGGATCTCAGCAAGGATACTTCATTACCGTATTTAAATTTTCAATTTGAACATTTTTTCGTTCAACATTGAACCGTTCAAGCAACCTTTCTCCACCTAATAACTTTTAAGTGAACCGTCTGAATTGAATAAACTTTTTTTGTTCGAAAGATCTCGGAGAGACTTATTCCCATATTTCACTTTTCAATTTGAACCATTTTTCGTTCAATGATGAACCGTTCAGAAAAAATTTTAACATGAGCGCCTCCTGGGAAATTTAAATTGAATGTTGGTTTTGAACTTAAAGGCGGATTTCCTTCAAACTAACTTTGTAAGAAAACGGTTTTGATAAAAATTGTATGTTAAGTACTTTTCTGAAATATCTTCTGTGAGGAATCTGATTCCGACTCCGACTCCGCAAACATGGCGGAAATGCAGGCTCAGAAAAAAATGACTGACTGGGCAGACGATTTTTTGTTTATTTATTCATTTTTTTGTTTAATTAATTATTATTATTTTTATTTATTTATTTTTTTTGGCAGACGATATTTTTTTTTTTTTTGATTACAAAATATTCATTCACTAGAGCATTTTATTCTTTATTTATATTTAACCACTGGCAACGGATTAAAAATAAAATTCGAGACATTTTATTAACGAACGAGGTTTTTTTTTTCTTTGATAAAATGTGTTTTGATGTTCTTCGTACTTTTATTTTTTTATTTTTTTTTTCTTTTGAAAACGATTGTGAAATTTTTCTACGGAAGAACTATAACAGTTACATTCTTTAAAAGGTGCGACAAAACTTTATTTACTCGTTTATTTACTTTTTACATGTCCATTTCATCTGATGAGAGGGGTATATTTTGCTTTTAGAAATCAGCTTTAAGTGCTATAAAGGTATGTTTGACATAATTTTCAGTTTCAGATATTCAAGAGAATATTGATTAGATGCTAGAATGCCGATGTCGATGTACGGGAAAGTAGGCTCGTTTAGTTCTTGACAGAACTTCTTGTTAAAAGTTTCATTTTTATTCATGGTTGTAGCCAGGGCTCACTTTAAGGGGGCGGGGGGGGGGAGGTTAGCAAGCTGGGGTATCCCAGTTGGAGGTCATGGGAGGTCATTGTGACCTCTCAAAAAGTTCAGTTTTCTCAAGACTTCTCGCAGGTAATTTCACCATATTTACCTCAATTCTCGGAGGTCAATGTGACCTCCCAAAAAGTTCATTTTCTCCAGAGCAAAAGACAAGTGCCGCTCTTGTGATTTGACCCCGTACAAAACTAATCCTTTTCTTGTTAAATTGCCAGACTTTATTTTAACTCATTGCATTTTTGCTGCAAATATTTTTTATTCACTTGCATAAGCCTAAACATAGCAATTCGTTTCACAAAGCAGACCCGCTATTTTGAAGCCCTTTTTTTTAATCGTAGATGCTCAGGATTTGGATATTGGACGCTGAAAATTTGTATCTATTAGTTTCAAAGATATGTTTTCACCTCCATAAAATTTCATTTAAATCGCAGGTGGTCGGAGTCGGAGCCGGAGTCGACATGTTTTTCAGCGACTCCTACTCCTTTGGTTCAAAATCAGTCCGACTCCGACTCTTCGACTCCGACTCCGCAGCCCTGCTTTAAACGATAAAACTCCTATATGAACGAATTTCCTATAGGAAATCAGCCAATAAGAACAAGAAATGATAAAAAGTATATTTTTCAGTGGAGGAATCTGAAAAGAGGAGATCTAAAAATAGATCACTGGATGGTAATGAATTAAATAATAATGTACATGTGAGAGTTGAAAAATTATTTGTAAAATAACATTTGATGCATTGAAGCTAACTCAGTTGCATGAAATAACATATAAAGGCAGAGTTTCCCAAAGTGTGCACCACGGACTCCCGGGGGTCCGCGAGCTTTAAGCTAGGGGGTCGGCCGTGCTACCCTGCTAAAACATAAAAATAGTTGAAGTTAAAGGACGGATAAGAATATTTTTGTTCAAAACGAAAACACATTTTAGGGAATAAAAAAGTTCCTGTTTACGTACGCGCAGGGAGCAGCAAACTCCCCAGAACCCTTGATTGCAACTCATATTTGACACCTAATTGCGTCTCGAATAGGTTTTTACTTCCATAGCTCAAAATAATAATAGTAAGGCATGAAAAGAAGACAAAAGTTTTAAAAAATATGCACAACAACTTAAAGAAAAAAAAAAAAAAGAAACAGATTTAAAAGTATCAAATCAGGGTTTTTTTTTTTTTTTTTGCACCGAGAGGGGCAACAAAGTTGATAATTTTCAATAAGGGATTCATAGAGGTCTGTGCTTTGGGAACCTCTGCAATAAGGAATGAGAGAATGGGAATGTCAGAACGTAAACGATAATCCACAAGTCAACTTTTTACATGTCACAAAATATTGTAAAATAAAAGATCGCGAAGGGAGATCAAATTTTTTTTCAAATCTCTTCAAATTTTCACACTCTGTTTTAGTGACTAAATGGCACATTTTGACACACAAGCTATTTTAAATTTAAAAAAAAGGCTTTTTTTGCCATTTTCGCTCCACCTTAATCCACACCTTTTTATAAGATTAAAAAACATTCGAAGTCTTTAACCCTTAGTTTGGCAATGTATCCTACAGGATACATCACTTTCTACATTTTTTAATTTGAATTAGGCGCCCTCTAGGGGGCTGGCTTTTAACCTATAGCATTATTCGAACCTTTTTTTTTCACTATCTGTCTTTACGGTGGCTATTTACAAAGCAACGCGTTCAGTATTAAGTTTATAAGTGTTACAGTGTGTTCTACCAAAACAACATGGCATCACGTCGATTACAGGTATGATCTCTTTTATTTTTTAATTTCTTTTGTAGTTTGATTTGTATAATAATTTATAGATAGATGTATTGTAAATAAATACTTGATTAAATTTTATGAAAAGTTTTTATGTATTCTTATTTGCTACTTTGGCAGTGTATCCTACAGGATACACAATTTATAAAACCGATTTTCTTTTCATTTTTTCCCATGAAATTTTTTTAACTATTTAATATTTCTGCATTTTATCTTAAAAAAACTAAAATAAAAAAATTTTGTCAAAATTTTTAAATTTTTGATATGTGCCAAGCTAAGAGTTAAGAGACTGTAATATTTTCCTTTGTTGTTTTTGAACTGCCGAAAGACATGTTTTTGCTGATTTCACAGTGCTGTCACATGTTTGGAAGCACAAAAACGCAGAATAAAGTGCACTGCAAAAAATAATTTGTTGTTTTTACAGTATTAAGGCTCCTATAAGAGGGGAGCTGACTCATCCGACATTTTGGTTCCAAAACGGCGGGCGTAGAACAACTGGTATCTGTACTCAAGTCTCATTGAAGAAAAGTGGGAGCTAAGCTTGAATTGTAGCTGCATATATGATATTTGATTATTTTTGTCTATATGACAAAAAACATTTCATAAAATCAGGCTTAAAACAAGTGTAATATGAAAATAGACCCAATTTCATGAAACATTTCCCAATAAACTGTTTTTAAATTCGAGAAATAAGTTATGTTTTTAAATTTACCTAATATGGTGCTTTATCCAACTAATCATAAGTTATTTAATGCCAGAGCAACCAGGTATAATATTAATCTGTTTCAAATACCAGTAACAAGGCTGGATCCAAGAATGTCTTGGAACCAAAATGTCGGATAAGTCAGCCTGTCCTCTAAAGGAGCTTTATACAGTATGATACTGGCAGCAGAGGTTCCACTTTAAAATTCTAAAAGCACAGTAGTAAGCTGTGAAACTATCATTTGTACAGCTCCTTACTGTAAAATTAGCAATGTTATCATTAAATTAGCTGTATTATACTGTGAAAACAACAGTACAATACTGGTAGCAGAGGTTTCAGTTTAAAAGTGTAAAATGCACAGTAATAAACTGAAACTCGCAATTTTACAGTTTATTACTGTAAACTAGTAATTTCATAGTTCATTACTCTAAAATTACCTGTTTTATACTGAAAAATAACCTCTATTTTTTCAGTGTAACCAGATTACAAATCATAAAAAAATTTCATTTAATAATACAATAGTATCTGCAGATAACTGGGCTAGTAAATACATTCCTTAGACACATGAAAATGCCACTGAAGATACAGCTAATATAAAACCACAAAAATCAATGTCCATTGATAATTTCATTTTAAGTCTTGATATTTTAAAATATTCTGCACAATTATAAAATGTAAATTTTATTGTGGTTTTTAAAGTTTATTGAATGCTGAATGTACAGTCATAGAAAAAAAAAAAAAAAAAAAAAAAAAAAAAAAACGAAACACCCCTGAATTATTCGACTACTATACTTGCTTAGAACAAAAGGAAAGCGTCTTCTGACATGGATGTCTTCTTTAAAATTGTGTGAATAAAATTTTGATAAGGGGCCATATATAAAGTAAAATTAACGCAAAGTCTGAATTTTCCAATGGGAACCCCTACATTTGGTTACATAATTAGATGCGGATGGCCAAAAGTAAGCTGGGTACCAAACGGCATTACTTTAGGACTAGTAGAACAAAAGTTAGGAGCGAACAAAGATTTAGAGACCACCACCACATTTAAAATGCTACTTTCAAAGTCAAAGTTTACAAAGAGTAGACAAATCATATTTTTTCGAAGAAATTAATTAAGGTTACTTGCTATTTTTCGCTTCAAGTAATTCATTAAAAACTCCAGAATGTCGCTAAGGTTATCATTTATTTTTGTAACTTAGGAGAAAAAAAATCCTACTGTTAAGAGTTCAGGGGAAAAATGCAATATTCTATGTTTTTGATTAAACAAAGACGGATGCATACTTTTATTTACGCACTAACTCAGGTAGCACATACCTGCTGGAGAGATGTTACGTTTTAAAAGTCTTTGTATTTTTAAACTACTCTATTAGGATAAGAAATAATGCTAAAACCGTGGCACATAATTAAAAAAAACGCCGAATCGTCACAGATTATTCCGAATAACCTTCCGAGATGCCACAATTTCCTGTGAGAACCAAGTATCTACGAGAGAAGTTTTCTGAATTGCTGTATGTTGTATGAAAGCAGACTATTTTTTTTTAATTGAATTCTCTACCAGTGTTAAAATATACGTAGCAGTTTTATTAGCAGTTTCGCTTTGAACATATAGTTACCGTTGAAAATAAAATACTTTACAAAAACGCTTTGTGCAACTGGTGGATAAGCAAGCATATTCCTCTTTCTTTACATGGAAATTTACTGCTGTTGTTTCAGTTTGCACAACTGTTTTTGTCTCTAAATTTCACGAAAAATGGATCTTTTAGCATATCTTGAAAACTATTGGATATTTCGAGCTCCGATTTTGGATTCTTCTTTGAAATCACTTCTAGATTCTTTCGCCACCAAAATATTGTATGGTTCTAGATCATCATTTTTTTTCAAATACTAGTTTCATAATTCACAAAAAATTCAAAGTTTTATCTGAGAAGAAGTAAAGGACGTTTTTATTGTTCGGTTGGTTCATACTTTGAAAAAAAAAAAGCAATCTTTGCCGTACCCAAAGTGGCTTAGGTATTATATACACAGGTATCAAAAATATTTTTAACATTACGGGGTGGTTTTTTCTCAGTTTAATTGTGAAGCAACGGCTGGAGCAAATTTAAAACGATTTGGTAAACAAAGTAAAATGATGATGCTGATTACAAATACGTGGAAAATAAGGAGGGTTTTCATTGAAAATGTTAAAGTTGATGCCGCTTTTCATATGAAGACGACCCCTTAACAACAATTAACCAATAGAATTTTGTAGCACACATAATTCCTGAAAAATTAACATATTACACGTGTCTAGTATTCATAGTCTTTAAAATACGAGCCAGTGTTTCGTTTTTTTTTTTCTTTCTATGTCTGTACAATAAAACGTTGTCCCACAGTACCTCCAAAAGCATATCCCACTTATCCCCATGTTGCCCCCAAAGCAGTAAGTTTAACCCATTAATGTCAGACATTTTTATTCCGAAGATAGTTTGTATAGTGATTACAAGCAGTGTTTAATGGACAGGAAAAATAATAAAAAAATATTATCTAAAAAAAAATACACATTAAGAAAAGAAAAATCGTCCCTTAAAAGTTACGATACACCCCAGAGGGTACATACTTTTTTTACTAAAATTTTTTTCTGCCAACGATAGTAGATTTAAAAAGACATTTTATAAGAAGAAATAAAATCAGCAATTAACATAAACTGGGAAGCTGGGAATAACTTTGAAAATTTAGCTTTTTTTCTGGAGATTGTGAACGATGTAATTTTTGATAATGATCATATTAAAACTGCTACAGAACGCACTTTACAATGATTATGTTCTGCAATCGGTTAATAACGAATTGAAACAATACCAAGTTACTAGTTGAACACTATTATTTGGTTGAAATGTTCATTTTGGGGAAATTCAGACCCTTTTTTGGTCTGTCCCTAAAAAGAGACGCTAGGCGTTAATGGGTTAATTCAAGAGTCGAAAGTTGCGTAAACTTTATCAATAAAACAAATAACGTTACAGGGATTCATTTAAAAAGTTTCAGCTTGAAATTGGTTTTTGATAAATAGTTTATGATTTAAATTCAAAAATATCAAAACTTGCATAAATTGGACAACAGTGATGACATGAATTAAAAGTGCTGTAGCTTCCCTACAAGATGAAATATGTCAATGTCTAGTCTTCACGGCATAGCCAAGCATTTTAGCTAAAATATATCCCCATTTTTTTAAATTTGTAGTATTTGAATAACAGCAACAACTCTATTTTTCCCACTGTACTCTGTGCCCACACCAAAAATCAGTCACCAAAAATTACTTTTAAATCAACTCCTGGAAAGTTTTGTTTTTGTGGCTAAGTGCGTCTACCTCTCAAATAAATTAATATGGTAAATACTGCTTACCTTTTAAATGCTTCTTTAGTGTATAAATAATAAAAACTAAATTTAAGAGGATATTTGCATCATCTTGCACTCTCTTTACCAACGTCTTAAAGATTTCATTTTAGTATATTTACTGTTTCTGTCTGAATAATTTGGCGAATGATTGTAGAGTACACGTGAACATTTTACTGCTATATCTCTGTTGGAGAGAAAAGAGGGAAAAAGAAGACCGATAACGAAGAAGTTAAAACATGTGCTCCGGAGCTCAAGACAAAGTTATCAGACTTAAGAAAGAGCAAAGGAAAATACTCCAAAATTGGCGGAATCGAAACCACTTGAAAAAGATTTGCTGATTTAGCTTTTCTTATAGTAACAAAAATGAAACTGGTATGTAGATTTTTATGAATGGCGCTAGTTTTGCAAATAAAACTTTGGGCCTGGTCGTGTTTTTGTTAATATGCGTGATATTCGATAAGGACCGAAAACAGGGTCCATTTCATTTGCTATGAGTAGTTTTCGGCATTCATGACACTTGTATAGATTTAGGAAACAGTTTCGTAAAAACTCTTGTTTTTCACAGGATATTGGTGTAGACCCATAAAATCCTAGAAAGTTAACCGGAAGTAATCAGTGACTTTCCGGAAGTTTTTTACTGTGCTGTTGAAAGAGGTATTGCTTTGATCCAAGGGAGGGGGGGGACATGTAGCACTATTTATTTATTTATTTAAACGCAACCAGTCACCACCGTACCTACCCTGATGAGGGTTTACCCGTATGTGGTGGCTGGGAGGAAAGAAAAACTAACGAACGACCAAGCGCCCTCTAGGAACCGTACATTATAACTATATATAAAATAACATAAAATAATGTACGAATTACATGGAAAAAAATAATAAAAGGGAAAAACAATTTTAATACGAACAGAAAAAGGCAATAATATAACATTTAAAGTTTTTTGGCATCAGGATATTTGAAGTCTTCTATTTGAGTGCTGAGTAAAAATATTATTTTATGAAGATTCTTGCGAGTAGCTGGATGATGTAGAATATGATTTTCGGATACAGGAAGGTTGGAATTATATGTGCAGTGGAAAGAGCTAGTTAACGGACAATTGAATACGTAATTTTTAGGAGTTCCAAGTTGGCTGCAAACACATAATGGTGAGCTTATTATCTTGAATCTGTGTAGATATGAAGGAAATGGAAAATGTAACACTAGTACCACAAGAAAATGAGGAACAATTTCAGTACGTTTTTCTATATTACTTAAGCTGCATAAAAAAAATCCAACAGCCAAGACGACGCCGACGGCCAATGATCGTATTAAATATTAGAAAACAAGAAAAAAAATTTTTTTGCAACATTAACATTTCCGAAACCGAAATTATGCACTGCAACAAATGAACTTTTTTTTTTTTTTTTTTTACAGTATAATACTTTCAACCAAGATCCAAATTTAAATTTGTAAAATGCATAGTAACAAACTGTAAAACTAGCAACTTTACAGTTTCGTCCTGTAAAGTTAGAAATTTTACACTTCATTGCCGTAAAATTTAGCTGTATTATAATATAAAAACAACAATACAATACTGGCAGCAGAGGTTCCAGTTTAAAACTAAAATGCACGGTAATAAACCGTAAAATTAGCAATTTTACAGCTGATTACTGTAAAATTAGCAATTTTTCAGCTTGTTACTGTAAAGTTAGCAATTTTTACAGTTTATTACTATTATATTAGCTTTAGTACACTGTAAAAACAACATTCAGTTTTTACAGTGTGACTACGAAAAATGCAAAACATTTTTCCCATAAAATTTCTGTATTTGTCTTTAATTTTATGTCATGAGTAAAAAACGTTCACAACTTCCATGATGTAATAGAACTCTACTTTCTTCATGCAAAATCATTATCTTTAAGTTTTATCCCTTAAATATTTTCCAGCTCACTTGCTTTTCTTTCATGTATTCTATAATAACATATGGAAAAAATTCAAGTTCATTGAGTACAGGATTCTCAACATAATTTCTTTAACATCATTCATCAAGATTCATCTTTAAGGGGTCACAGTACCTCAAAAATGACCAAAAAGCCAAAAAAAATTTTTCTTGGCTTATTTCAAAAGTAATAGTTAATTGAAAACACATCCGGAAAAAAATAGCATTGCTCTAGCTAAATAATTTGAAAAGTTATGAGTGACTTTGAGAGGCTATGCATGCTATGTGTTTCCAAATGAAAAAGCGAAAATTTTAAAGTGCTTTTTCTCGATAATCAGTTTTTTTTCTTTAGTGTTTCCTATGTTACTGGAAATGCTAAGGATTTTTATAATTGAAAGATACAACTTCGAAAGCAAATAGTTTTTGCACTCAGGAGATAATATATTTAACACAAACTGTGCATTTAATAGAGATCTCATAAAATTACTAAGATTTTTAAAGCCCTTCTTTAAAGTATGAAAAACAAAAGTTTTATAAAGAGATTTTTTAGATAAAATGTCACATAAATATTTTCAAATCAATATATAGAAACAAAATAGAATGCTACCAGATTTACTGAGGTAATTCTTGTGATCATTTAGCAACACGAAATTTTGACATTAGTGCAGAAGACTAACAAAATATCCTCAGGATTTTTTAAAAAATGAAATTTCCTAATTTTTTCCATTTTCATAAAAATTGAATGGAAAATTTTAACTGTATGAACATAAATTATAAGATTGTTAACATAATGGTGCAGAAACAAATATTTCTAAGAATTACATTTTTCATCACTGTAAAATTGTACGAAAATTGATCATGACAGGCACTGTTAACCCTTTAACCATCGCAAAAATTAAACATTCCTGTACCTCTATACTTAACAAGCAAACTCTAACATTCGCTACTTAAAAAAAGTGTTTAATGTGCGTAACGACGCAATTTTTGACATTCAACAAATAATAAATTCTACAATTACCGATTTGTTGTAAAAGACTTCAAAATTGTCGCAGTAACTTCAAAATCCCTGTTTTATTTCCCGTGTATTTAACGTCAAAAAGATTTCCCAAAAAACAGTCTCAGCAATTGAAAATGATTAAGGTGAAGCCTTTTATATTTTCTTGATTCTTTTCCCCTTCCAGAATCACAATTCTGTCGGATTAACTGTCACAAGAAATGCAGAAGGCTTCAATCTTTCTATCAAGATATCAAAATTTCCCAGAAGCAATAAAAAAGAGAATCCTTTTAAATTCTATTTCTAGAATATTTTCTGACTTTCCATGTCTTCTGAGAGTGACATAAACAACCCCTTAGAGGATATTCGGAAGAGGAAAGAAAACTTCCAACACATTCTAAGAATCAGAAGAAACATATTTTCGCAAACATAACACATAAAGAGGACTTTAGCATATTTTCCATTTAAGGATTTCTACTTTTTATTTGATACATGTATATTTATTTTTGACGGATTTGTATTTATGTATCTTTATGCAGGTTTCGGGTTAGTTGGGGTAAAAAGAAACATTAGTTAAATAGAAACAAACACTCTAACAACACTTGTGGTAATTTTTGAAACTAAAATACTGGTGAGTGCAGAGTATGTATTCTTGTAGAAAAGATTTTACGAGTTCCTGTGTTTCTCAATGATTATGTGGGCATTAGTGGTGTAGCATCGATGTCGATGTTTCTTTAAAACAACGATGTTTTACATCCATATTTTTCAAATATCGATGTTCTTCGTTCGATGTTTTTTCCGACTTCGATATTTTATATTTTAGCAAAAAAGTTTTATAAAAGTATGCGATAGCTAAACTCATTAAAATATTTCAACGCTAATCAGGAGCTGTAGTATTGATTCCGTTGTAAAAAAATTTCTGTCTGTAATCACTTGATGTTTTTTAAAGATCGCAACTTTGTTTTCGCTTTTTTATCTCTTTTTATGTCAATGTGTTACATTTTAACAGAAAAGTTTCATAAAAATGTGTGAGAAAAATTCACATTCTTAACCAGTATTTTCAGTGATACCTCATTAGAAAAATTTCTTCAATTACCATGAATGATATAGGATATATCGCACCCTTTCTACAAAAGTGACACAACTCAAAAATTGTAATTTTTGAGTTATGACCGTCATTAGACGTAGTTCACACGTCTCTACCAATCTTCAAAAGAGCCAGAAGTTGCATTGAAAAGTCAGCCGCCAAAGGGCAGTTATGGCGTTTTGTTGTTATCAAGATGCATAGGACCCCTTCCACTGAAATGCCACATCATGAGTTGTCGTCCAGCCGTCGTTGAGTAACTTGCGTAACTAACGATCATAGTTTGAGATGCATCTGTTTTCATAGTGACAAATTCAAAAATACTAAAATGTGCCTAGTCAGCCCGGGAACAGTTTTTTGTAATTCCTGGAAAACGTAGTTTTTTGAGTTGTGGCACTTTTGTAGCAAGGGTGCGATATGATCTTTAAACATCGATGTTTAGTGTTCGATTTTTTTTTAATGTCGATATTTGACATTTGAGTAAAAAAAAAGGTTTCATTAATGTATACTATATAAATACATGTTAGTTATTAGTTGTAGCATCTATCTCACTAAAAAAAGCTTATATAATTTGCATTCATATTTTAGAGTCGATGGTTTTTCGGGAGACCAAGGAAAAATGCGATATGCCCGATTAAGCGAAATAACGAGGTTTGAAGTAGCGATCAGTTACTGTACATTCAAATATGAGAGCAATGTATTTAAAAAAAAGATCGATGTTTTCTGGTCAAGGTATCAATACCATCGATGTTTTTCTTTCTAACATCGACGCCCTACTAGTGAGCATAATCCCTGTTTCTTATGACACATTTAAAAAGTTGCTTTATGAATTTTAGCGATCTTACATTTTTCTGTCCACAGCAAAGTCTACAAATACGAGTTAACTGCTTTGAACTACTTTGACTTGTTATGTGCAAGGTAACAAAAACATTTATATATGGATTTCATCTTCCCATTAATTTTTGACGAGCAATTTAGGCGTTCCCATTAACCCCATATGTACTGTATTATGGGGCAAATGGAAACAGCTAAGTTATACCAAGTAGTAACCTTTTTAAAAACAATTCAATTCAAAAAATGCCTGAAAGCATGCAACTCAACGCAGTTCGAAAAAGCCAGATGGCATACAACTCAACTCATCTCGAAAAATGTCAATGCAGGCAGAGAGTGGATATCCTGAGGTACTCTGGCTTTAACGGCCACAAAGTTCCCCCTCTTGTGCCAGAATCCCTCCAATACTCTACTCATAATTATATTGTTATCAATATACTTATGTTATTGATATCAATGTACTTATATTATTGTTATCAATATACTTCTTGCATCGCACGCAATCCTTCCCTCCTCTAGACAAAAAATGTCACAATTTCACAAACTCTCTCTAAACTCAAAGCGTCACAGCCTTTTTGTACAGACTGGATCTGCTAGATTTGCTCAATGTAGCATTTTACTCTGCACTTCTCATCATGACTTAACAGCTAGCTGCTATAAGAAAGTATTTTCAAATATACTTCGACGAAGAAAGATCCAAATCTTCCCAGTGAACAAAATGTTGGATTACTAGACATCTCAGGTAGCACAAATAACCTTTAAACGTTTTTAAGCGGTTGTCACAATGCTAATAACCATTTTACAACCTTTAAGAAACGAAGTGTGCTACTAGGGATGTCATCTAAAATGTTTTAGTTAGCAATAATGAAGGAAGAATTACAGAACTTTCGAACAAAAGCAATAATAGTCAAGAAAGGTTTTTTTTTGTGTGTGTTAATATTTTAATAAACCGGGAGGATAAAAGTATTACTACGTGATATTTGCGAAACAGAAGTGATTATTTTAAAATTTTACTAACAGCTTCTTAACTAAAACATATTTAGTACTTTAATGATAAAAAATGCGTAGTGGCTTAATCAAAAATAATAAAATGTAAAAAAACAACAACTTCTAGTTAATGACTATCAGCCCTTCCGTACTCTTTTTCTCAGGGAGAAAAATCTGGTTTGGTTATTCAATCTAAAATTATGCGTTTTTTTACTCTGTCATATTTATTCAACATGAAGCATTACTTACTTGAAGCAGATGAGATTTGTCACATGGACGCAAAACCTAAATTTGAAAAAACTTCTCACACATTAAACTACTTCAAAAAAAACTCTCCCGGAGAAAAGATGGGGCTCAGAACATGCTCATAAAAAAATTAAAACATTATTAGATGCATGAAAACTGAAATTGCACTGACACATAATTCCCGCATTTATTATTGTGCCCTACTAGGTATTTCTGATTCAGTTACTTAAAATGGCTGTTTAGAGAGTCGTAATTTAGGCTAAATGACACCCTCCCTCACATCTCATCAGATCTAGCACTATGTGATTTTTTTCTTGTGGTAATTTGTAAAGGATACTGCGTTTTTACCCTGCTTACCTGCTAATCCAGTGCCAAACTGAATCACTGCAGCAATGTCTTCAGTGATTGCGTACATGCTGCATCGTGTATGGTAAGAGTTTGAATTCAGTTGTGATATCGTTCAGGAGTCAGGACAAGAGCACATAGGCAAATTTAGAATAACTTCAGGCTTTAAGAAAATCGTTTCTGGACCATTTTCATTTTCCAGGAAACCACACAATAGTGCCATTGTGAACAAAAAATAAATAAATAAGTAGCAATTGGAGGATCATTGTAAAACAGGATTCTGGAAACATAAATTATTTGCCCTTGTGACTCCGTTATCGAAATACACTGCTCGACATTGAAAATGCAACACCAAGAAGGAGCGGTCAGAAATTCATGCAAATTTTACCGTAGACGCACGTCACTGATATGCAAATGATATGAAATGCGGACCTGCAAGTCACTTGTACGTCGATTCTGCAGCACGTGCAAGGTACCCTGGATGTTCCTGTGTCGACCAGAACCATTTCCCGCCGACTGGTTGCACGTGACCTGCAATCACGGCGCCCGCTAAGAAGACTGCCATTGCCCTCACAGCACAGACTCCAACGTTTGGAATGGTGCCGGACCAGAGCAACGTGGATGGCAGAATGGCAAACCGTAGTGTTCTCACATGAATCCCGCTTCTGTTTGTCCAGCGATAGTCATCGCATACGTGTGTGGCGTCGACGTGGAGAAAGATTGAATCCGGCAGTAATTGTGGAACGCCCCACAGCGCGACAACGTGGCATAATGGTTTGGGGCGCTATTGCATACAATTCCGTATCACCTCTAGTTCGTATTCGGGGCCACTATGACGGCCCAACGATATGTAGATAATGTACTGCGGCCGGTGGCAATCCCCTACCTTCAGGGTCTGCCAAATGCAATTTTTCAACAGGATAACGCCCGGCCTCACAGTGCTCGAATCACCCAACATGCTCTACGAGGTGTACAGATGCTTTCCTGGCCACCATACTCTCCTGACTTGTCACCAATCGAACATGTGTGGGAAGTGATTGGACGCCGTTTGCAGAATCTGTCACTGCCTTGTTCAGAGGACGAACTGTGGCAAATGGTTGAAAGGGAATGGAGTGCCATCCCTCGGGATACCATCCGCAGGCTTATTGACTACATGCCTAGACGTGTTTCTTCGTGCATCGCTGTCCGCGGTGGTCCTACTTCTTACTGAGCCGACGCCGTCCTCGCTCTAAATTTTGCTTATTTATTTTGAAATAAATATCACTTATTGTTCCATGCTGTCTCTGTCTTCTTATCAAATTTCATCAATTTCTGACCACTCCTTCTTGGTATTGCATTTTGAATGTCAAGCAGTGTATGACGACTGAAAGTCTTCTGAAATTTTCCGAAAAGTCGCCAAACTTAGCGAGTTTCATTCAGTAACAGCAGATATCTTGCATATGATTTTCGGTTAGGTGTCTTGCACGTACAGAGAGTGAAATTGCATAATCGATCTCTCGCCAAGTTTTTAACTTTGGAGCTATTTTTGAAACTTCGTCAGACTGTAAGACCTTATATCACGATAACGAGAGGACAAGGGAAAATAATTTTTGCATCGAAAAAATGTCTCGTGATACCTACTTTTGTTTGCAATTATTATTGTTTACACCAATTTTAACTTTTTAAATTATAACTCTGAATCATTTTGATCATTTGAATCATTCCTAATTTTGACTTGAAAGCAAACTAGAAAATCAATGATATACCTCTTTAACACTAGATTGCCCTAGCAGTCATTTTTACTGCTTTTTAATTTCAATGAGGGTTCAAAAATTAGGAAAATAATGAAACAATTTCTTTGCTTTTTATGACTGTATTTATTTATAATTGTAGTTACCTTCTCCCTCTTCCTTCATTTATGACATATTTATGCACAATACTTTTATTACCGAAGTTGTCAAAATGCTTTGCTTTGGGCCATCTAGTGTTAGAAAGGGGCGTAAAATTAAATCACTGTATTTCCATTTTTCGTTCAATACAATCAAATTTTTATTACAGTCGCATAACACAAACTATACCCGTACAAAACCTGATGCAAAGAAAGTTGTACTATCATAGCATTCTTTTTCAGGAAAGTGTCTCCGCGCTCTCTGTTGACTCCCCATCACTTAAATCTGACGTCTCGCTCTTTTAGAATTCTATTTCGATTTGGGAGAGACGAGACTTTTACACCATCGGAGCTTCTGCAGACACGGATGTCTTCGATGTTTCTCCTTTTGCTGCGAAGTGTTTAACAATCCATCTTAAAGTGCTATGAGAAAATGCTCTTTGAGAAAGCAAGAAATGCATTCTTTTCTTTTAATGGTGTGCTAGAAAAATTCGCAATTTCTGAAATGTTTAAAATAAAATTGATTAGAAGTGGTAGTGGGATATTTTATTCCAATTTCTTTTAAATAGGTTTAAGGGATTATCCAGAAATTTTTTAAGGGGGGGGGGGTGATTGATTTTTGTTATTTATTTTTTTCTATGTATACTGGTTTAAAAATATTGTTGACATAAGTTTCGGACTTGCAACTCCGCAAAATTTCTTTGGGGGAGAGCCCAAATTTTCTTTTTTAACATCATTAAAACTTTTCTAAAATTAAATTTTTGAATTTCAATTTACTGATGAAGGGGAGTCAAGGGAAGGGCGATTGCTCCATCCTTGTTCCCTTGTACCCGCCCTTGATTAGGATAGACAGACCAGTGAATGAACATTTTTTTTACTCAGATGAAACAGCAGGCGTAACCTCTTTCTGCACATTCATAGACAGAAATTGACTAGAAAATGTTGCGTTTGTTCACTAGTAGGGGTGTTCACATTCACTGGGTTCGAGCACTTTTGTTTCATTTTAATCCCTTCATAAAGCCTGACGAAGAACAATATAAACTCTCCCAATTTTTTTCAAACATTACGTGTATAATCTGAAGCTCTACTGTCACGTGGCAAACGCTACCATTTTTAACGATGCTATGAACGCTTGAAATTGAAAATTCGATTAAGTGTTTATTCACTGGTCGGTCTACCTACCTAACTATAGCTATTTAATATAAATAGCTATTCTTCGTGGGTTTTGTTATGTTTTCACTATTAATCGGCCTTCACTAGATAGCGTTTTACAGGCTGTCATTTGATCAAAATCCTTGGGATAAAAACGGTGGTCATTGTCCAGCGACATCTATCGAATTTTATGGTAACTAACATTATATACAAATCAGATAAATAAAAGACAAAATTAAAAGGTAATTTGTTGGCGACAATTTTACAATTTGGCATTCAATTCTATTTTAGTATATTTTACCGTCATTGAAAAGCTTATTTTATTTGTTGGTTTATTCTGCATTTAGGCGGCTTATTTTAATTAGTTAGCGAATTATTTTTCCTTTTAATTGATTCTACTTATTAATTAACTATGAAACGACACTGGCACCGCAGAGCAATAAATCGCGAATCTATTGGCTAAGCGAGCCTTTTAAATTTAGTCTACAGTTCATCATGATACAGTTCGTCGTATAAAACGTTTGGTTGTATATCTTTACCTGAAAAGGGAATTTATTTCCCCTAAAAAGCAGTACTAATAAGGCCTTCGGCATCAATTCACTGTGTACTCTTCTTAAGTTAACTATATCAATATTTTTTAACCCTTAAAGATAAGATAAACATTGCTTTTTATAGCAGGAACAATATGCTAATACATGTAAACAAACATTTGGGTGGTCCTTGTTCAGCGCTCTCTAGCGGGCAAATCTTCACCATTGATGTTTTGAGTAATGATACAGCCTGTATAAAACGCTATCTAGTGAAGCCTTGGCTAGACACACTTAAAATCGATAGCAAAATCAAAAATGAAAAATAGCATTTTGAAAGTTTTGTATTATTCTTTTGGTGCCTCAAGTGTACTCAAACTGCTGATTTTTTAAACGAATTTGGAACTGATTTAAGGCGAGAAGTAGAGAATATTTGGTTCTTGATTGCTGTTGATTGATAACATAGCACCGCAAAATCTCTGCTTAAATCATAAAATCACCAGTTTATCTTTTTAGTACAAACGTGTTCAAATGTAGAAACTTTAAATTGGGACAGAACGTTGGAACTAAATGTAGCAACCAGTTTTGAAGCGGAGAGGGAATATTTAAATCAAAACCCATTTTTGCTTCTATATGGGCTTTGAAATGATAATTATTTTTCTGTAAATAGCAGAACGTACGCAGTTTTAGAATTAGAGAGAAAAATTATTTAACACAACCAATAACTCATAATTATGAAAATGAAAATGAAAACGATAAAATGAGACGTTGAAAAACGATAATATATTACCCAGAAATTTCTTAATGTTTTAAATTACGGATAAAGAATATATGAGGCAAAAACTAATTGCAAATTGCCTCATGGAAGTTACGGGCAAAACGTTCGTTCGGTTGTTTTATTGCGCATAAAAATATTAATTTTCAGAAAACGTACAAAAGTATTCACATTTGCCGCGCTCGGTTAACTTCATGATTTGTTGCCAGATTTGGAATGGCATGAAATGAATTGGACGGATGAAATATTTATTTATTTTTTTATTTCCAGTGGATTAAATATCGATTTTCCGAAAACAGAAAAGTGGCTGAATAATGTTTTTATGACTGAAAAATGTCAAAAGCACGACATTTTTAGTCGACAGTCATTTTCAGAACTGGCAATTATGGATGATTTCTGTTTTTGTTGATTGTTTTGTTCTTGCATTTATTTGGATGGATGTTCTCTGGATATTTTTATCGAGATGATTATTTATTTAGATGTGTGTTACATAAGGAGTGATTTCACTGCGAGTAGAAAACCACTTTGTGTTTTGCTTCTTGACTTCTCTTAAAAGAAAAATATCTTAAAATAAAAATTTAAGTATAAAATTGCTTTATAACCCATTTGCCAGAAAATTAAATTTGAAAACACACACATCGTTTTGTGAAGGTCTCATCAGGAAAACATAGGATAGGGTAAAAATGAATTAAAACTAGATTGCCCTAGCCGTCATTTTGACTTCGTTTTAATTTCAATTAGGTTTCAAAAAACTCTCTCTATATAGAGGATGTATGTTTGTATTTTTTTGCAACAGATGACTATTATCGTAAATAATTGTAGTTATCTCCCCCTAATCCTCATTGCTCTGAATTTCCATTCAAGCGGTATCGTTACTACAAACCGGTCATTTTCTACCGCAGTTCATCTCAAGACATCTTTGTGCTCTCATGTAGGGGTATGTGGGGCAAAGCAATATTTTAACAAAGTTCCTAGACATACAGTCTATCAACCATTAGATAGATCGGAAGATCAAGGAAAAAAATTATACAAGTCCTTTTCAAAATGTGATACACTTATTGTAATATTCGTGGTTTTTCAAAAAAAAAAAAAAATGTTATGATACAATTGTAAAAATCATTTCAAGTATTATTTGAGATCTACTGGTATCTAGTACAATACTTATTTCGTTTATATTGAGCGAGTTTCGATTTTAAATGTTCAATGTAATTTGTCAAGTGCACGCAGGGCAAACTGAAATAGTTCACTTCTTTTAATTATGCATTAATTTTTTAATCACGTACGTATTTCTTTATTTATTGATTAATTTACATTCTTTTGCCTATTAATTAACTTATTTATTCATTCGTTCACTGTTTTTCTTATTCGTTCTCTGTTTTATTCAGTCATTTCTTTTTGTCATAAATTAATGAGTTCATTAATTTGTTTATTTATTTATTCGTTTTTTTTCATTAATAAGTCATTTTTTCGTTTATTTACACGTCAATTTGATGAAAATTTACTGTTAATTATTAAATTGAAAAATTTTCATAACAAAAATATTGCATTTTTGTTATTTGCCTCATGGTTTTTTGAAGTGGAAAATTTCTACCTTTGTTTGAAGGGTGCAAAATAACTGCCAAAAATGAAAAATAATATTTCAAAGCAAGTTGTCATCCAAAACACATTATTCAATCTTTATGTACGTTAATTTTCAGAACAAATTTCCGATGCATTAATTTTTAAATAGGTCAGCTATCTTGCTATTTCACTTTGCCCCAGATTCCCATGGCTCTTCAATTTAACAGACTAATATTGTTTTTCTTAAGTGCATGATATTCACAACTTAATGTGACAAGAATGAAACGCAAAATATTAAAAGAAAAATCTGAGCTCTTCTTCAGCAATAAAGATTGTCTGAGCCTCAATAACGTATTTATTAATAATTATAGTTTCCTCCCCCCTCCCCCCTTCAATGCTCTGATTTTCCATTCAAGATATATCGTTTTTTTAAACCGGTCATTTTCCACCACACTTCATTCCAAGACAGCTTTGCTCTCGCATGCACATCAGTATGACTCTTCAATTTCACAGACTACGATTGTTTTTTTACTTTACCTCCACAGAAAAACATTAATAAATAAAGAAACGACAATAGGTGCATCATATTCACAAATTTATTTACTAAGAACGAAACGCATACTATGTGAAGGAAAATTTGAGCTTTTCTGCAGCAATAAAGGTCATCTAAGCATCAATAATGGAACAAAATAAAAAATAAAATAAAACTATTTTATTGCTACATTTTTTATGTGTCGTTTGTGAAATTTAGCTTATATTTTGTTAACACAGAGACGTCAACTTTAAATGACATTGCTAGATGTTGTCTCTTCGAAGACAGTAAACTGATGAATGAATGTCACCCCGATTTAAAAGGCAGGAAGGATGATATCCGACAGGAATGGTCCGATAAACGACATCATTCGATCAGATAAGACACAATCGTCCTCGAATCGGGAGATGGAAAAGCACATGGCATAGGTTAATACATTTTGCTTGCGTCGAGATTAGATGACGACATTTGTGTACGATTTATCGCTTTCGTGTCGTTAAGTGGAAAAGAACTCGTACACGACGAGTGAGTAGTACACGAGTGAACGCAGAACAAGAGAAATAAAAGGGGTCCACATAGAAACGATGTGAAGCAGAGTTTCCCAAAGTGGGGTCCGCTAGCTCATGCCAGGGGATCCACGGTGCGATAATGCTAAAGTGTAAAATGTAGTTGATATTGAAGGAAGAGTAACAATATTTTTTTTTCAAAACGACGCACACGTAGAGGAAAGAAAAAAGTTTTTGTTTACATACACGCTGGGAGCAGAAAAACTCCCAGAACAATTGATTTTAACATATTTATCACTTGATTGAGTTTCGTATAGATTTTTATTTCCATAGCTTAAAATAATAGTGTCAAGAAATGAAAATTAGGTAAAAGTTCTACAAAAATATACAAACCAATGAATAAATAAATTTAAAGAAAGAACAGGAGAAAACGTAAACACATTAAAGAAAAAATAAATTTAGTTAATCAAATCAAGTTTTTTTTGTTGTTCAAGTCCACAAAGCTGAAATTTTTAAGGGAAGGGGGTTCGTGAAAGTTTGGATTTTGAAAATCAATGATGTTAAAATATGTTAAGAACTGAAAATATACCCCTCTCTTCTTTCTCAATGTTTTTAATCCCACTAGAACTATCACACTGGAGGAATTGCATGAGACTGTGGAACATTGACGTATTCACAGCTTTCGCCAAATGCTGCCTTAAACATCTATAGTGATTCACTTATAAATCCGGCTGGAAGTCAAGCAAAAAGGGAGAAAAAAACAAATAATAGTAATAATAACAATGAATAATAATAATTTGAATTTTTACATCTTGAATTTAAAGTATGTTTTTCGCAATGACGAATTACGACCGGTGTTTCTATGTAAGAGTCGGTGGATGTCAGACGAGGTGAAGCACTGGGATAATTCTGAAGGCACAGATTTCTGGGCCAATTTGAGAAAGGGACTATACGACCATTATGAATATGAACAGAACATATGTAAAATTGAAATACATCTAAATTGCTGCTTGATGCCACTGAAAACGAAAGGTAAATCCACCTCGTAAAAGCAGAATCAAGGTGGGAAAACTGAGAATCTTTAAGCTTTAAAATTTAAATCTTTAAGCTTTAAATTTTTAATCCATTGAGCTCTCTTTCTTAGTCGGCCAACATTGACATCAATTCTAATGGCTCGAATTAAGGCTTAAACTGCATTCTGATTTCTGGGGTTTTAAATAATATCTTCTTTAATTAAAGTCACAGAAAAACGAGACCTAGCTAAAAATAGTTTTGATCAAATTTCCTTTTGAACAAGACCAGAATGATTAAAATCCGACACCTATTTAAGGTATACGTACACACTTGGACATTTTTTTAAAATTTTTCACTCTAAAAATCCAATTTTTTAACAGTAGGTCACTGGTGTATGTTTAAAACCTTTTCGACATAAAAATCTGAAAAAAAACTTAAATAAATAGTAACTAATTAAGATTTAATGAGCTAATTAGCACATTTTTCTAAACACGATATCTTAAAAGCAAATTGGTTTAGGAACACAATTTTTGTCAAAAAATGTTCCTAATATTACCCTTCGTGTGGTCTTCCTCAATAAAGATTCTAGAGAAAGTAGATTATTTTACTGATAGTTTTAACTACAGAAGGACAAAAAAAAAAAAATCAAGATTTTTTCCAAAATCTTGAATTTTAAAAATCCATTAAAAATGTACTTTTCCAGTTACAGCTCTGATTGAGGCAGACCACATCTGCTCAACTATGCATAATCCAATGGTACTAAAATAATTGAGGTAGATGAATTCACTGTTGTGTAGTTATGTTTGGAAGAATGCAGCATATGGCAAAATAGCAATGCTTCAAAAATTGAGTTTAAAGATTTCGAAACACTTTGTAAGCAATGGCAACACCAAAAGAAAAACCCTTGTAACTCGAGAAATATTTCAAATATTGACTACATCTTAGTATTGTTTGAAAGCTAACAGATTGGAGAACATTTTAAGAAAATAAAAAAAAAATGGTATTTTGGACGAATTTTGAGATTTCAAGTGTGTACATATACCTTAAGGCTTTACAGTTCCATAGACAGATACAAAGATACACATACACCGAGCCGTCAAACTATACTCTCCTTCCTTGTTGCGTCAGGGGTTAAAATGAGTCAAATTTAACACCTGGTGAAAAATTGATCACATTATCTTACCGTCTGCATGAGCGGGAGCTCTATCTATAAACCGCATAAAAGACGTTTGTCATTACTCACTCAAACTTGCTCGCTGACGACTTTTCTTAAATATTTAGGCAGACTTTAAGACGTCATAGTATTTCGAAAACGGGGTCTCAAACACCGATAATTTATGCTTCCAGAAACATGTTTTACAATACTCTTCAATAAATACTCATTTCAATTCTTTTCATAATTACAATATCGTTTGAGGTCTGTCTAAAAAGTTCAGTGAATAGTCGGATAAGTGGATATTCAAAGTTTGGTAGAGAATACATGGGCGTCGAAATCCCACAATGAGTATAGGTTATACATTCTTGGAAATTTGGATCATAATTCTGTACCTCAGAATCAGGCTAACGTAAGTCCATTTTTGTCACTTTTCAGTAAAGAGCGAAAACGATTGTGTAATGCATCCAAAAGATGGGACTCGCGCTCTTTTAACATTGCTAAATAAATGCGAAGGAATTTCTTTTTCAAAATAACATTCTCATGGGTCGATGCGGGATAAAAGATTTTACACACAGTGCAGCCAAAAAGTGAGAATTGCCATTTTTGGACTTATGTCTAGTCGTTCTGGTTTTGAGGTACAGATATTAGTCTGGTTAAAAATAGTAAACCAAAAGCGACAAACTTGTTGCAGGATCGAAGTTGCGATTTCACGTTTCTAACGCAACGCGCTGTCCACCCCCGCCACTTAGAACTCCTTTAGAGGACAGGCTGACATGTCCGATATTTTGGTTCCAAGACACTCTTGGATCCAGTCTTGTTACAGGTATTTGAAACATATTAATATTATACCTGGTTGCTCTGGCGTAAAATAACTTATGATTAGTTGGACAAAGCACCATATTAGGTAAATTTAAAAAGATAACTTATTTCTCGAATTTAAAAACAGTTTATTGGGAAATGTTTCACGAAATTGGGTCCATTTTCATATTGCACTTGTTTTAAGCCTGAGTTTATGAAATGTTTTTGTCATTTCGACAAAAATAGTCAAATATCATACAATTCAAGCTTAGCTTCCACTTTTCTTCAATACGACTTGAGTACAGATACCAGTGGTTCCACGCCCACCGTTTTGGAACCAAAATGTCGGATGAGTCAGCTCCCCTCTTACCCAGGAGCCTTACCGCCACTGCATCTTGGTTTCAGGATGTTTATTCATTAAAGTAGTGCTTGATAAAAATCAGAAAACAAAGCGGTTTTTCGATTATTAAAACCCTTTTTATACGGTGGGTCTATTTTTCATCAATACCACAGGCTTTGAAATGAGAGGTAATTCAAAGATTTTGATTAAAAATGAGAAAGTTTTGGGGTGGTAAAGAAAACAGGCTTAAAGATATAACGTATGAAAAGATTTAATTTTAGAAACTTTTAGATTTTCTGTGTGTTTATAAAGATTGTACTGGTATTTTTGCTGCTGTACTGTTCTATACTCGTTGATTTGTATTTTTACACAGGGAATAACAAGAAATATGCATCTAAGCTGCTTTGGTTTTCCTCCGAAAACGGAGAATTTACCTAATTACTACAAACTTCAGACCAAGAAAGCGTACGGTACGTATTATTATTTACTTGCTGGTTCATTTCAGATTCCTTACAACTGGTAGCTGAAGTCAAACTGTCTGCATTTCACTAAACTAAAATTTTGTAAACCATAGAAAGTCCAGAATGCATGAATATAAAATCAGAATAACTATACAGTGTGTGTTTTTGTAGCCCAGCAGTAATTTTTTTCACTTGTGTCTCCAACATTATACACAAATTAATATTTAAAAATTAAAAGCATTTATTTAGCAATGAGAAAATGACAGCAAAAACTTTCTTGTTAGTCAAGTTTTAAAATGATTTCTAGATTTGAAACAATGCGTTGAACGCATACCATGAAGCAAACAATAGAAACAAATTCAGTTTTCTGCACGGACTATTTGAGAGCTATATAGAGGATTTACAATAATTTAGGATTTAGCCAAAATAGTCAGTGCACTGCAGAATTAAGCTATACAGTATTTCTATGGCACATTTGCGATTTCATATCGAAAACTGCTTTATTACTTTAGTAAAATAATTTATTAGTAATATTGTTGACGTACCGGATGCTTAACTATTTATAATGTATAATTGAATAGCAAAAACTAGTTATTGAGATTCTTTGTGTATAACTGCGAAGAATCATTTTTGAAAATTGTTTGCGCAGTAAAAAATATATTCTAGGTATTTTCTTTCGAAAAGCTATTTTTAGCCTAGTTTCGTATTGGTTCAATTTTGCTCTTTTCTTCGCATCGTAAATCAAAAAAGGCGGTGATTGGTCAAGGGCTAATAAAATGCCAAGACCAGCTGTCGGCGGCAATCAATTTTCCACACGAGTAATCCCTTTTAGAATTCAACAGTTTGTTGACATTTTATTATAAATTATTTTTCATCAAAGATTCTGGAAATCTTGTTCTGTAAACCAGATATTTTTCTCTGGGATAGAAAAGTAATTGTTTCGAGAATCGAAGATTATTGAAAGAAACAAAACTAAGGTATACATCACTGATTCAAGCAAAAGTAAAACGCAACAACATTCGGTCTGATCTAGCCTTATATTACTAGCCTCAAAATTTTTTATAGTTGCATTTGATTACTTTTCATGCCAATCAATAACGATTTAAAAAGAAATGAAGCTAATTTAAGCAGTTTATACAACTTAAAAATATCCTGCATGCTTCTGAAATGTGTCATGAGAAAAAAGGTGATGGAATTTTATCAAAGGAATAGATTCTAGTTTTGTGACTGAAAAAAAAGGATAAATATTGTAGATAAAAGTAAAGAAAAAACTAAAACTGAAAAACATGTAGAAAGAATGACAGATTCATTTCATCTAATTTTCTTGACGACCAATGACCATTTGAAATGGGTTAAAGCTCAAATTAAGCACAAATTGCGCATGGGCGGATACAAGGGTGGAGCGATGGGACGATCGCCACACCCTTGGGGAACTCCTCCTCGGTAATTTTTATTTTCAAGTTCTAAAAATACTTTTTTATACAAGTTTTAAAGAAATTGGGGGAAGACATTCTTTCCCGAATTTAGGGAAAATCATTTCCGGGTTCTCTCCCAGAAATATTTCAGAATGGAAGTCTGAATCTTTTCTTATCGATATTTGTGAATCAGTGTGCAAAGTAAAAAGTAAGTAAGAAAAATCAATCGACCCTCTCTTGAAAAATTTCTGGATCCGCCATTGAGATTTACATGTTCTATAGGGTTCCAAAATGAGTTAAAACAGTTTATTAGAAGAATGGATTAAATGTTTGTCCTTCAAAGAGGTCTTAATAAACATTTTAAAAAATATTTTATTTTTATGCACGTGTCGATCATATTTTATGGTAGGGGACGCGGTGTGTGGTGTCCAATAAGTGTGTGTGGGGGGGGGGGGGACTGAAAGGTTGGGAAATTCGATCTCACTTAGAGGTGCGACATCGATGTCGATGTTTCGGAAACATCGAAGTTTTTACCACCGATGTTTGACTGTCGGTGTTTTTCCAAAAGTGGTAAGTTTTTTTTCGATGTCGATGTTATACATTTTAGTAAAAAAAAAATCCTCAAAATGTGCGATAATTATTTGCTCAAAAATTTATATCGTTAATGAACAGTTGCAGTATTTATCTCAATGGATAAAGTTTTCCGTGTTTTTATATTTTCGCAAAAATAGAAAAGTTTCGTGAAAATAGTTACATTGTTGATCAGCTATTACTGTATATATCTCTGGATATTTTCTATAATTATCATTTGTGTGTTATGATCGAATATTTTTCTCTGAAGACAGAGGAAAATCGCCATGTAACGAGGGTTTACTATTCCTTGAAATCATTTCGATATGAAGACCGATGTTTCCCGACCGATAATCGCCCCGACGGACGTTCATGACAAGAAGCGAGTGTTGAATATGATTTTCATTCTCAGAGTATTCCTTATGTATATTTAGTGATTTACTTATAAATCTGTCTGGAAGTCAAACAAAAAAAAAGAAAACAAATTTTTGAGACAAAAAATAACCGATTTTTGTTGGAATTTGCTCTAAAAAGTAGAAAAATAATATTTTTCTTTGAACCCCATCGACACTACCGTAAATCAGGGTTACTTGGACCCTAGGGGGTTACTTGAGCCCACTACAATAAAATGATAAAATCTAGGTTTGGTACCTACTAGTTGAAGACTTGCTCGTAGTTCCTCGTTTCTCCACTAGGTAGAACCCTCTGCAGTCTCTAACGCTAGTACCAAACCCAGATTTTATCATTTTACTGTGGGCTCAAGTAGCCCTCTTCTGGGTTCAAGTAACCCTGATTTACGGTACTTTAAAATATAAGTTTTTAATTCGGCACATTTACGACAGATACATTACTAGAATTGACTTGAAAATGCATGTTTTAAATGTTCCATGTTCTTCAGTAGCTTTCGCGTACACTGTTAAAAAAAATGTCCTGAAAATAACGAAAAAATATACGGCAGCTGAGTTGCCGGAGTGTTTCCGTTTCGTTAATTATATTTCCGTGATTTTGAAAAATGTCCTGAAAATAACGGAAAAATATACGGCAGCTGAGTTGCCGGAGTTTTTCCGTTTCGTTACTTATATTTCCGTGATTTTGAGAAATGTCCGTTCATCATTTTTCCGTTCGTCATATTTTCGTTTCTTAAGTCTCTGTTCTTCATTTTTTCGGTTCTTATTATCCCCAGGGTTGGCAAAAACCCAGGTTTCTCTACAAAAAACCCAACCTAACCGGGTTTTTGTATGTTTTCTTATGCGGGTATTGATATGTATATGCATTCATTCACATATTTATTAAGTTAAAGTTCTGAATTGCATTTAATCAATGTCAATGGAAAGTCGACAAAAAATTAACAATAGGGTCATTCCACGTCAGTTCACAGGGCCATGTAACCCATGTCCTCGGATTTTGGTAAAATTTGGTGTATTTATTATTTTATGGTGGTAAGTAACCATATGAATTCTTTTGCCCATCTGGTTTTTCTTTTATAGGCCGTCAAACTTTTCAAAAAATTGCATTTTCTGTCAACCGCTAAGCCTAATCTGCATGTATACGTATCTCTTCAGTAAATTGTGACGGGTGCAGAAATCTTTCAATATCTCTAAAAATTCTCAGATATGTTGCTGAAAGTATGAGGATTTAATAAAAAAATACTTGAAATTTATATAATGTAATTTTGTTTGAATAAAATTTGAATAAACTACGACAAGCAATTTTTTCTTGTGCAAAACATGAGTTTACTTAAGTGGCATTTCACGAAAAGGCGGAGGTCCTATTCAATAATGGAAGCATTCGAAATGAGCCTGAAGGTGTGTTCTATCATTGCAAAGAATAAAATTAGTGGTTTTTTTCGTTTTCTTGTTGCTATTGCACAATATACACATTTCAGTACCAAAATTTTTGAAAAAAAGTTCTAGTCATTTTCCTAACCTAAATTTCACTGAAAAGCAAACATACTTTTATTTTTAAGTGTATTTACAGCCCTATTATACTACATAATAATCATCTTAATCGCTTATTCAGCAGAAAGAACAGTGAGAAATAATTTATGACTCCAAATTGAGTTGTTAAGTTCAGCAAAACATCAGTTGTAAAATTAAGATGTGAAAAACATGAATTTGCTTTAGTGGCTTTTTCATGAAGAGGCGGAGGTCATATTCAATAAAGAAGCATACGAAAAAAAAAAAAAAAAAAGAGAAATCAAAAAAAAAAAAAAAAAAAAATAAAAAAAACAAAAAAAAGAAAAAAAAAAAAAAAAAAAGAAAACAAAAAAATAAAAAAAATAAAAAAACTAAAAAAAAAAAAAAAAAAAAAAGAAAAAAAAAAAAAAAAAAAAAAAAAAAAAAAAAAAAAAAAAAGAAAAAAAAAAAAAAATAAAACAAAAAAAAAAAAAACAAACAAAAAAAAAAAAAAAAAAAAAAACTAAGAAATAAAAAAAAAAAAAAAAAAGAAAAAAACAAAAAAATAAAAAAAAAAAAAAAAAATAAGAATAAAAAATAAAAAAAAAATAAAAAAAAAAAAAAAAAAAAATAAAAAATAAAAAAAAATAAAAAAAAAAAAATAAAAAAAATAAAAAAAAAAACAAAATAAAAAAAAAAAAAAAAAAAAAAAAAAAAAAAAACTAAAAAAAAAAAAAAAAAAATAAATAAAATAAAAAAACAAAAAAAAAAAGAAAAAAAAGAAAAAAAATAAAAAAAAAAAACAAAAAAAAAAAAAAAAAAAAAAAAAAAAAAAAGAAAAATAAAACAAAAAAACAAAAAAAAATAAAGAAAATAAAAAACAAAAAAAAAAAAAAAAAAACAAAAAAAAAAACAAACAAAAATAACAAAAATAAAACACAAAATAAAATAAAAAAATAAAGAAAAACAAAAAAAAAACAAAAAAAAAAAAAAAAAAAAATAAATAAAAACAAAAAAAAAAAAAAGAAAAAAAAATAAAGAAAAAGAATACAAAAAATAAAAAAACAAAAAAAAGAAAAAAAAAAAAACCAAAAAAGAAATAATACAACCAAAAAACAAAAAAAAAAAAAAAATAAAAAACAAAATATATAAATCAAATACAAAATAAGTATAAAAAATAAACAAAAATTAAGACAATACAACCAACAAAAAACTAATAAAAAATTGAAAATACACAACAAGAAAATCTAAACAATATAAATAATTAAAAAAAAAACAAAAAAACAAAACGAAAAATATAAAAAAATTGTGACATAAACTACGACAAGACCATTTTATCCTTTGTGCAAAACCATTAGTTTACTTAAGTGGCAATTTCACGAAACATGGCGGGAGTCCTATTCAATAATGGAAGCTTTCAAAATGTGCCTGAGGGTGTGTTCTATCATGCAAAGAATAAAATTAGTGTTTTATTTCTTTTTCTTGTTAGCTATTGCGCCCAATATACACATTTCAGTACCAAAATTTTTGAAAAAATTTTAGTTATTTTCCTATACCTAAATTTCACTTGACCAAAGCAAATACCTTTTTTTTAAGTGTATTTACAGCCCTTTTATACGACTTAAAAATATCTTAATCGCTTATTTAAGTAAAATGAAAAGTGAGACAGAGAAATAGTTTATGACTCCCAAATTCGTTGTTAAGTTCAGCAAAACATCAGTTGTAAATAAAGATGTGAAAACATGAATTTACTTTAGTGGCTTTTTCATGAAGAGGCGGAGGTCATATTCAATAATAGAAGCATTCGAAATAAACTTAAAGGTGTGTTCTATCATTGCAAAGGATAAAATTAGTGGCTTTTTTTCGTTTTCTTGTTGCTATTGCTCAATATACACATTTCAGTACCAACATTTTTGGAAAAAGTTCTAGTTATTTTCCTAGCTTAATTTTCAATATTTTATGTGTAAAGTAAGCATTGTTCATGCCTTTGTAACATAAAAAGCATTGTAATTAGTTTTAATGATTTATAATTACATTAAATGTGTGAAGAAGAGATAGGATAGCCCAATCTTTGAAGAAAAAATAATAATGAAAAATATGAGTTTCCGGATATTATCGGATTGTTTGTCTTTGAAGTGTTTGTGTGATGCTGTTTTCAGCAAATTTAAGGAATATACTATTTGATATTTTAACGCTCGACCTAACTTGCATTTGCGCATGTATCAGGTCTCTTCTTATTTTATCAAAATATGGGTGATAGTGATAAGAGGGATAAAGAATGTAAGTAGATAAAGCAGTAAGTAACCGCCCCTAAGCAAGGGCTAAGGCAAAAACATTCAATACACCGTCAACTCTGCTATTTCGATCCATTGACTTCAGTTTCGTGCTTATTATGCACTCATCAGCATGGAATACGAAACTATCCTAGTCGGAGGCAAAAATCCTTTTATAAAGCAAAGACAGCTGAAAAAAACTGGTAGCTAGTGTGAAATTAGAACACCAGTGAGCGACCGCACTTGGTACGGTTCAACTCGTAAACGATGTACCGTACCAAGTGCGGACGCTCGCTGGTGCTCTAATTTCATATTAGCTACCTGTTTTTTTTACGAGAAAACGAAAAAAACCACGAATTTTATATTTTGCAACGATAGAACACACCTTCAGGCTCATTTTGAATGCTTCCATTATTGAATAGGACCTCCGCCTTTTCGTGAAATGCCACTTAAGTAAACTCATGTTTTGCACAAGGATTAAATTGCTTGTCGTAGTTTATTCAAATTTTATTCACACAAAATTACATTACATAAATTTCAAGTATTTTTTTATTAAATCCTCATACTTTTAGCAACATATCTGTGAATTTTTAGAGATATTGAAAGATTTCTGCACCCGTCACAATTTACTGAAGAGATACGTATACATGCAGATTAGGCTTAGCGGTTGACAGAAAATGCAATTTTTTGAAAAGTTTGACGGCCTGTAAAACGAAAACCAGATCACATATGGGCAAAAGAACTCATATGGTTACTTACCACCTATTAAATACATCAAATTTTATCAAAATCCGAGGACATGGGTTACAAAATCCAGTTTTCCTGGGTGATTTGACATGGATTGACCCAATATCAATTAATAATATCATCAACAAAAATGTAATATTTAATGTGTATATTTAAGAAGCTTTGGACAATGGTTTCAGCTATAAACATTTATCACTTGTTTCTTATAAAATAGAAGAACTGTTGCAAATGGACTTTCCTACAAATACAGGAATATTTAGGGTGTGACAGTTTCAAAAACTTAATGAGAAAAGATGATTATTTCTATTAATAAACAAGTGCAAATGGTTTTAATTTTTTAATGGTATCAATGTCTAGTCATGTCATAATAGGTGTGTGCCTGACATAAGGGAAGTGCCTAACCCCCCCCTCCTATTTTCAAAACCAAAACTGATTAATTTCAGATGGGGGGACTCTTAATCGATTTTTTTTTTTTGAAATAATCTTTAGAAAAAACTAGGTTAACAGAACTTTGCAAGAATTATA
>JAXGGA010000592.1:0-209222 GCA_038373865.1 Uloborus plumipes
TAAAACAAAATGTTTCTACAAAAAAAAAAAAAAAAAGAAAAAGGAAAAAAAAAATACAGATAAACTATTTTTTACCAGATTGTGGGAGAAGTATTGCTCTACGAAAAGTTATAGTTATATTAATTACTTGTTGAGGTAATTGAGTCAAACGCTGGTTTTTCCGCACCATTTATCTGGAAAACAATTATAATAAAATTTCTATAGGACAACGGCGGATCTAGAAATATTCCAAGGGAGGGGCGATTGATTTGTTTTTCTTATTTGCTCATTTTTTTTGCCATGCATCCTTTTTAACACATGTTGATTACAAATGTTTGGTCCTCCATTTCGAAAAATTTCCAGATTAGAGCCCCGAATCGCCGCGCCCTTTCCCTTAATATCGTCAAAAGATCAACTAAAATTGCCTTTTTTGAACTTCAAAATCTAAAAACTGCTGGAGAAGAAGCCCTCAAGGGAGGGGCGATCTTCCCCCCATCGCCCCTCCCTTGTATCCGCCCTTGCTATAGGACAAATTAGACAATAAAGTAATTATTTGCCGTTTTTAAAGTCAAATGAAAATATTTGTACACCTTTGATAAACTTTATTTACCAAAAAAAAAAAAAAAAAACATGAAACTATTAGTTGCACAAAGATCACTTGCTGAGTAATAACGTACTGTTCCAAATCCGTAATTTCCATTTTTGTTCTTCAAAATTAATCTTCAAAAAAAAAAAAAAAATCCCACACTATTTTTCGTCAGTAATCCCGCATTTTTTGTAACATACATTACAACAAGCATGAAGGACGTCACACGAAGTGTACTACAGTGCCCTTCTTCAGATGCAGTAGCAAATTAAAATACACGACACACTGAAAAAATGAATGTTGTTTTTACAGCATAATTTTATAGTAAAAAAAACTAAATATGTTTAATTTTACAGTTAAAAAACTGAAAAATAACGAATTTTAGAGCACTAAACTGTAAAATTGCTAATTTTACAGTAATAAACTGTAAAATTGCTAATTTTACAGTAATAAACTGTAAAATTGCTAATTCTCAAGTTTATTACTGTGCATTTCACAGTTTTAAATTGGATCCTCTTCTGCCGGTATTATACTGTTTTTGCAGCGTAGTATTGCTACATTTTACTGCAATAAACTGTAAAATTACTGACTTTACAGTAAGAAACTGTAAAATTGGTAGTTTTACAGTTTATTACTGCATTTTAGTTAAACCGTTCAAACAGTAGGTGCAGGGGATCTCAGGGTGTCAAATGTCAAAATGTGCATTTTAGAGATTTAAATTGGAACCGCGGCTGCCAGTATTATACTGTAAAAATAACAGTTCATTTGAACAGAGCAGACGGTAAACTGCATATTGTGTGATACTGAACTTCTTCAACATTTGCGTTTCTCTCGCAACAGGCGTCATGGACACAAACTGCCCTAAGACACTTGCAATAGAGCAAACTACCCCTCTCCTCCCGCAATCCCCTTCATAGATTCGGCTTAATGTCGCCTGTCTGGGGCAGTCGCTTCTTTATTGACTTGCATTCGGTTAGGAGCGTCCGAACGTTTTCTTTATTCCATGCCTTGATGTTTCCCAAGAGGGTGTTAATTCCCGATTCCACTGTATAAATCTTGATTGGATAGCACTGGCTTAGGGAATGGTAAACCCAAGATGACGCTTGGACGGGATCCCAACGTCGCCGACCCATCCCAGAGCGATTTAGCAAAAAGTTTCAGACTGTTAAAGATCCCTTTTCCCAATTGGCGGCGACGGCAATTTACTGCAAGATTAGAAAAATCTTTGTGACACTAAATAAATGTGTGCAGAAGTTGGCAACAACTCTTATCTCTATTTATAAATCTTAGTGTCTGAGGGGTGGTTTATTTGTTTTAGTGCGAGTACTGTTACTAACACTTAGACTGATTCGATCGAAGTTAGACAGAAAAATGTCATTACCCTGAAAACAATAACGACACCGTTTCTAGGTAATAATTGAGATTTTTTTAAAATGATCTATTTTAACACTAGGTTGCCCAAGTCGTTGAAAATGTGTTGTTGCAATTTAATTTTTCTTGATATTTTTTGCTTTAGCAGTTAATCCTTATTTTTTAACTACAAGTTATTTTTACACATAGAGAGTATACTCGATATTTAATACTCGATAAGCACTATAATTCGTTTCAAGCACACTTTCTGTTCTTTCTAAACACACGTTTTATCGCCTCTTATAGCTTTGCATTCTTCTTAATTTACTCTACAATATACTTTTTGCCAAATAAGTGAATTCGACGTTATTCCAATCAATTAATCCTGTTACCATACGAAGAAATGTCCTATATGTGCAAAATAACTAATTTGTTTAATTTTTTAGTACCCCATAT
This sequence comes from Uloborus plumipes, assembly GCA_038373865.1. NCBI lineage: Eukaryota > Metazoa > Arthropoda > Arachnida > Araneae > Uloboridae > Uloborus > Uloborus plumipes. The sequence goes on from JAXGGA010000592.1 coordinate 2,372, forward strand.
TTGCCTCTATTTTTAAGCTCCATATAAAACCACTCACTCAATGCAACAAAATACTTTTATTACTTTTCCCAGGGCAAATGACCTGCAAACCACATCCAAAAATCATTTAAATTTTCACCACTCGCTTTGTAGCCCACATTTTTTCCTCTCTTCGCACGATATGAATAGCTCTCATTTCATGCCCCACGGTGCGGCACAACTTGTTCCGGGGTCCTTTAATAGATCCGCCAATTAGACATCCATAAATCAGAGCCACATGCAAGAAGGACTTCTTAAAGCCAACCAGACAGACGGAGAACAACTTGTTTATGAGGGATGTGCGCAGCCGGAGGGCCGTCACGGGCCCACGAGCACGGCTTACAGCTCGGCGTCCGTGTCCTAATACTTTGTAATGTCACGGACCGGCGGTCCGGAACCACCTCTTCGGACAAAACGGCCGCCACTTTGGGCCAGGGGAATTGGGAAGTGCGGTTTCTTCGAATGAGAAGAGAGTTCCTTCCGAGAAATCTTGCGGAAAAGTAGGCACGCTGTTTGAGGTTCGAGATTGCTGTAGATGGTTTGACTGGAAGGAGACGTGGATGCTCTCAAAAATGTGTTTGGACATCGTTAAATAATGTGGGCAGTAATAGGTACATTTTTGGGTGCCATCCGATAGTCATCTCACAATAGTTAATGCATATGTATTTGCTACTTAAATATATGGGATAGACCGATCAGTGAATGAACATTTCCAGCGAATGAATACCTCGTATTTTTATGAAAAAAAAGGCTTTAAAAGTATTTTTCTTATACGATCTGGCAGTAGTAACTTCCCTCTACACATTTCCAGAAGTTAAACGGCTAGAAAATGCGGCGTTTGTCTTCTGTCTAGAGCAGTGGTTCTCAACCTTTTCACGGCTAACGCCCCCTTTATGAGTGAAATTTTTTCCATCGCCCCCCTTAATATTGAAAGTGAGGGGGTGTGCGAAAAGAGGTTTAAAGTTTGAAATAATTTCCTTCGAGGAATTTTACAAAACCGTTAAACAAGATATATTTTTCCTCATTAGTCATTATTAAAATTAAAATGATGAATGTAGAAATAAAAAACAAATCTAGGATTTAAAATATTTTATTTTTAAAAGAATAATAACAAAATAAAATAAAAAAAAACAAGCAAAAAAAGTTTACTCAAAAAATAAATGAAACAATCAAATGCAATAAAAATAAACAAGCAAAGCATTCTTTTTCTCATTCAAAATATGAAAGGAATATTAAAAAAATTGTGTTAGTGAGACATTTGTTTTTGGTGGTTTAAAGCCAGTTTCCTCACGATCGGTTTAATATTTTTGTAAGGTGAAGACGCAAGTCCCCTCTTGGGACGATTTGGAGTCGATATCTCTGTTTTGTAACTAGGTCGATGACAACACTGAATCCTCTTTCGACGAGGTAGGAAGAGGGGAAGACGATTAAAAAATTTTTGGTAATAGCTCACTGTCCAGGATAAAGGCTACTAATGTCTCCTTGCAGCCAAAATCCTGTAAGATTGTTAACATTCTGGAAACCAGCTTTTCAAGTTTCAGTGGTTGTAAGTTCCACCACTACTTCCTGATACTGAACGTCTGCAGTCTCAATATTTTCAAAAGAGTTCATGATCCATTGAGAGACAAAAATATTCTCAAAACACTCAGAGAAGTCTTTATGCAAGGACTGAAGATGTTGGAAAAAACGTGATCATCATCGAAGAAGAGTTCACTAAAAATAAACCATGAAAGAAATTAGTGAAGTGAGCAAGAGCCAAAGTTAAAATACTGAGGTCAAACAAAACAGTCAAACTAAGCGGGCACTGTAAGCATTGCAAATACGATTGCCAGGTAAAAATTTAGGAACATAACCAAACGGAGGAAAAGAGGCAAATTGCACGAATGCCACTGCTCATCGAGATATTTTGGATATCTTTGGGGTAGACTTACTTGCTCATAAGTACCAAACTAACTTATGAGAAAATGTGAAAGAAAATCAAGTTAAAAAAAATCGATGACGTTTAATGTTCTGCTTAAAACGCTATTTCTGGGAGACACTAGAATGCAATTGTGAATCTTTTTCGCAGTTTTTTGAGTCCCCCCCCTCCACCCCTCATTAAATTTTGGGAATAGACATTGAAATTTGGTATCCTAAACGGGGAATTGTTCAGACTGAAAACTAGTTTCGTTTAGCAACAATCAAAATAAGCGACTGAAACTTGAGAACTTAATTTGACCATTTTCACCTGCAGATGCAAGACAGTATTTTTACGTGTATGATAATTACTAAATGCGTTATTAAAATTATTTTACAGCTATTAAAAATTACCTTATTATGGTAAAAAGAATCAATCAACAGTTCGGCTAAAAAATAATCAAACGATAGTGTGGCTAATGCTTTTGAATTTTATCTAGCTATGTGTGATCAAAATTTGCCAAATTGGTTAATATTAGACAAAACCCTGCAACCCTGATTGCAACTGTGATTTATTGTAACAGTTTTCCATTAGGAAAAGTTGGACTGCGGAGAGATGGCGGGTGATCTTGAAGTGGAAACGAACCGCTTTATTTTGTAACAGAGATCACGCCATGGAAGTAAAAATTTTAATGTACAAGTTCGTAAAAAATAACTTTTGACGCTGATTTCCCTACTTCAAAATGAAACAGTGGTGTTTCCACTTCAAGGTCTTTCGTCATCTTTTTGTAGTCAAGCTACAACATTCTCTCTCAAGATTGTCGATCGAAACAACGTAACAGTCACCCCAAACAGTCACCTCCGAAAAACGTAAGGAAATAAGTTTAAAGATTCCAGGGAGCATAAGTTTATTTTATGGTCGGCACAAATAATTCAAGTTGGATTCTTGATTTAATACGAAATTCAATTTTGATTTTTAAAATTTAAATAAATTCCAATACATTTATTGTCATCTGACCCACAAATTTTAACACCACCCCCCTATCGCCCAAAATATACCCACCGCCCCCTACTGCCCAAAACATGTTCACCGCCCCTCAGCATCTTCCCACCGCCCCCGTTGAGAACCACTGGTCTAGAGTGTTCCTGTTCATTCACTGGGTCGAGACACTTTTTTACATTTCAACCCTCCAAAAACCCCTGATGAAGTCATAAAAATTCTCGAATTTTTTTGAAAGTGATTGCACACCATCACATCTAAAGTATTTTTATTGCCATGTGGCAAATGTTGCAATGTTTAACGATATTATGAACTTTCAAAAATAAAATTTCGCTTAGGTGTTCATTCACTGGTCGGTCTACCCTGTGTGTCTTGCATGTTTTGTAGCGCTACAACGCTAAAATTTTTTCGTGCGACCTCCGCCGCATCTGCGCACGCGCCAAGTCTTTTCGGACTTTCTCGAAATAGGGGAGAAAAGCAACGAGGAAGTAGTAAGCGAACAAAAGCTGAAGGCATCGGGCAGTGCGCATCCTAAACCTATCTCCCTTTTTTCAGATGGAAGCGTCCGTGGCTCCCAGGAGCACAATACGCAAACAGACAGTATCTCATGCGATACGTCCGTTTGTTAGGACAAAAAAAAATGTATATATATATCTGAGAGTATTCAATTTTTGTTGCATAGCAGAAGTAGAATCCATATTCAAAAACAAGGATATCATATATTAGGAGCTTTTGTAGAGTACTATGTAGAACAATTCATACGTTTTTTAGGTCACAGTTGCCCTGCTGTAATAACATGGTAATTAGTCAAACCATTTTAAAGCACTGTTAGTCACCTGTACCTAATTACATGTATTGGCTTTTATTACTCCGCGGAAAATTTTCACTTTTGTTTCGATTGAGTAAGCAACTTCGTCCCGTCTGTGAGTGGATTGTTCTTCATTAAGCTCACCGATTCTTGACAAAGCATCACTCACTCAGTTTGGCTGCTTGGAAGCTACTTATGATAGTACAAGCAGAGAGTGTTGGGCTTTGAGGGCCACAAAAATTCTTGACGAAACGTCACAAGTTCAGTTCAGCTGCTTGTAAGTCACGTCTGATAGTCCAAACATAGTTTTGGGTCTTAGGAATCGTTCTTAAAAAACCGTCACCCATTCAGCTGCTCAGAAGCTTCTTCTGGTGGTACAAGCGATAGTTTGTCTTTAGAGATCTCAAAAACTCTCGACGAATCTTCACTCACTCTGTTCAGCTGCATGGAAGCTACTTTTGGTAGTACAAACAGAGAGTTTTGGGCTTTGAGTGCCACAAAGATTCTTGATGAAGCGTTACAAACTCAGTCCAGCTGCTTGGTATGCTACTTGCTTCTGATAGTCCAAACATTGGCTTTTGGGTCTTGGGGATCAAAGATTCTTGACAAAGCGTCATCCACCCAACAGCTCAGAAGCTTCTCCTGACAGTACAAAGGAGATGATTCTCCGTCTTAACCCATTAATGCCTAGCGTTCCTTTTTAGGGGCGGTCCAAAAAAGGGTCTGAATTTCCTCAAAATGAGCATTTCAATCAAATAATAGTGTTCAATGAGTACCTTGGTATTGTTTCAATTCGTTATCAACAGATTGCAGCACCTAACCATTGTAAAGTGTGTTCTGTAGCTGTTTTAATATGACCTTTATTAAAAATGACATCGTTCACAATCTCAAGAAAAAAAGCTAAGTTTTCAAAGTTATTCCCAGCGTCCCAGTTTATGTTCATTGCTGATTTTATTTCTTCTTCTAAAATGTCTTTTTAAATATTATATCGTAGGCAGAAAAAAAAATTTAGTAAAAGAAGTATATACCCTCTGGGGTCTATCGTAACTTTTAAGGGACGATTTTTCTCTCCTTCTAAAATTATTGTTTACATAATATTTTTTTTATTATTTTTCCTATCCATTAAACACTGTTTGTAACCAGTATACAAAATATCTTTGGGAAAAAAAATGTCAGGCATTAATGGGTTAAGAATCACAAAAATTCTTGACGAAGTGTCACTCACTCAGTTTCGCTGCTTGGAAGTCACTTCTGGGTCATTCCATGTCAAGTGATCCAACGTTTTTTAACTTACATTTTTGTATTTCTTTCAAATTTGGCTCATCAATTGTACCCCTTGAGTTAATCAAAAATCTCAATTTTTGGATTTTTATCTCTATTATTTTTTCATTTATGAGACTTTGAACTTTAGAAAAACCCTCGTTTTTCCATGGATAAGGGAACATAAAAGGGACCATAACTCGGCACCAAATATAGATAGAACAATTTGGTAAATGGCATTTTAAAGTAAGTTAGTTGCCGCTTAATCTTATATGCAACATGACTAATTTGATAAAAATTTTCTTTTCAAAAAATGAAATTCAAATTTTAAATTTAAATTTCCCGAAAAACATATAATGAATTTTTTTGAAAAAATTCTCAAAAATTCTTGTGTATTTTATCTATGTTTGTACAAACTTTTAAATTGGGATCTCAATGGGATCATATTTTTTTGAATTTTTGAATAAAACTGTATAGGAAAAAAATGATATTTTTTAGATTCTATTTATTTAAATACTAAGTTCTCTTGCTTGTGATGGTCTAAAAAGTAGTAAATAAACATGAATATGTTTAAAGTGAGCTCGCATGAGCTTATAGATTTGTCAGGTGCACCCCCCTCCCCTCTTCCTCCCCCGCACAACCACTCTTTTATTATTCAAAACTGTTCAAAATTTTTAAAAAAAAAAAAAAAACCTCTTTGATACAAACTGAATAGTAAACTTATTTAAAGTTGGTAAATGAGTTTCCTTATAACTAGACGAAGGAGTCCCCTCCTCCACCCAAATATACCATTAACGCTGTACTATTATAACGTCTAACCTGGGGATTGAATTGACTATTATTTTTACTCTAGGCAAGTGAGCTAGCATTAACTTGTACATTGGTCAGCTCCCCCTCCCTTCCTTCCTGATCCAACCATTTTTCCCCAAACTGTTTAAAATGCTAAAAAAAAAGCTTCTTTGATACAAAATGAACAGTAAACTTATTTAAAGTTGGTAAATGGGCTTCCTTATAACAAGGCAAAGTACAACCCTTCCCCCACCCAAATATACCATTAACGCTATACTAATATGACGTCTCACCTGGGGATTGATTTGAGGATTATTTCCCCCCAGGGTATTTTCAGACGAAGTGTTTCGTTTTCAATCCGAACTTCACAAAGTATACTTCCATTCAATATCTGAATTTAAACTTATGGTTCATTTCATCCCCTCCCCCAGCACCAATCTTCAATTTTGAAGGGAGGAAATAAATCGGTCGCCCCAAGATCATAGCAAACAGCAAAATAGCCACTGTTTCCCCTTGTTCTCATAATGTTTTCCCATTATTTTCACACAAAACTGAAAAGAAATCAAAGTGTCACGTTATATGTTAGTCCCCATCACTGCCTTTCCTTTCTCTTATTGGACAAAGCTCATGAGCTAATAGGAAAGAGCCCCAAAGCAGACTACTGCTAAATTTGGAACGTACGTCGCAGAACAGATATCTGAACTGCAGAACAATTCTTCAAATGTGAGGGAAAATTCTAAACATTTTCTGCAGAAATCTGTAGAATTTCTGCAGAACAGGCAGTTTTAGGCAACTAAAGATACAATTTTGCAGAAATTCAGAACAATTTCTGCAGAAAACTTCAAATTAAAAAAAAAATTTCATTTCTGCAAATTATGCTTATTAGGCAGAAAATCAAAAAGTCGATTTTTTGCGACATTAGCAGGAATTTTAAATGTAGTACAAGCTGGACAAAATCTGCGGAATTTGCACAAAATTACATGTTTAGTAAAAAGATATTTGCAGAAAATTATGTTTGACTACACTTGTTTTATGCCCCTTATGCGTGCTGTTATTCTGAGGGAAAACATCGCTTCTAATGCGGTGTCAAAGCACTTGGAGCTCTTTAATGTTTGAAGGAGCAGACATAGTAAAGGGTTTTACATTTTCTGTCAATAATGTGTGGCTGGAATTTTAAGTTCAGGCTTTTCTCTTCAGTAAAACTGAGAACTGAACAAATACTCCTTTCATAGTCCTGTATGGAACCGTTTTGATTTCAGGATCATGGTTTTTGAAAATGGTCATGATACTACTGTACAGTGTACAGTGTACTGCTTCTACTGTACAGTGTACTGTACAGTGCTTAAAGTACTTGCAGAACAACTTTGGTCAAATGATTTTACGTTGCAGAACATCACAAAGTATTCTGCTTTAGGGGGAAAGAGTAACAAACAGAACAAACTGAAACACTACCAGACATCAGTAGAAACTAAGGCTTTGAAATGGGGTAAGGCGGGATGATAAAAAAAAAATAAAAGTTTGGAGTGGGAAGGTAGGGTAAGGGGGGGGGAGCAATCTGTAAAGAAGTTAAACAACATGGGAGGTTGTGCTCAAAAAAGCAGTGTTTGTTTAATATATGTATATAGATATATCTTGCTGCATTATTTTCCTTTACAACAAAATGAAAAAGAACACAAACGATTAAAAAAATTAAATAACAGCTGCACACTAGATAATGTGGAAAGATAGTTATGGGGACACAGACATATGATCTGATATTTTAATTTATTTTCAGTTTTGTGCGAAAAGAACAGAAAAAACGATGAGAACAAGGAGAAACAGTGCTATTTTGCTGTTTGCTATGATCTTGGGGTGACTCATTTATTTCCTCCCTTCAAAATTGAAGATTGGTGCTGGAGTAGAAGATAAAATGAATCATAAATTTAAATTTCAGATATTGAATGGAAGTACACTTTGAAGTTCGGATCGAAAAAGAAACACTTCGTCTGTAAAACAATACATATACCTAGGGTGAAAATAATCCTCAACTCAATCCCCAGGTTAGATGTCATATTAGTATAGTATGAATGGTATATTTGGGTGGGGAGGGGGATACTTCGTCTAGTTATAAGGAAATCCATTTCCTCACTTTAAATAAGTTTACTATTCATTTTGTATCAAAGAGTTTTTGTTTTTTTAAACATTTTGAACATTTTTGAATTAAAAACGAGTGGTTGTGAGGAGGAGAAAGGGGTAGGGGGTGAACCTGACAAATCTATAAGCTCATGCCAGCTCACTTTAAACATATTAATGTTTGTTTACTACTTTTTAGAGCAACACGAGCAAGAGAACTTAGTATTTAAATAAATATAATCTAAAAAATATCATTTTTTTCCTATACAGTTTTATTCAAAAATTCAAAAAAATATGATCCCATTGAGATCCCAATCTAAAAATTTGTACAAACATAGACAAAATACACAAGAATTTTTGAGAAGTTTTTCAAAAAAATTCATTATATGTTTTTCGAGAAATTTAAATTTGAAATTTAAATTTCATTTTTTGAAAAAGAAAATTTTTATCAAATTAGTCATGTTGCATATCAGATTAAGCGGCAACTAACTTACTTTAAAATGCCATTTACCAAATCGTTCTATCTATATTTGGTGCCGAGTTATGGTCTCTTTTATGTTCCCTTATCCATGGAAAAACGAGGGTTTTTCCAAAGTTCAAAGTCTCATAAATGAAAAAATAATAGAGATAAAAATCCAAAAATTGAGACTTTTGATTACCTCAAGGGGTACAATTGATGAGCCAAATGCGAAAGAAATACAAAAATGTAAGGTAAAATTTTTCTCAGATTTTGGATCACTTGACGTGGAATGACTCTTCTGATGGTGTAAACAGAGGGTTTTGTGTCTTATAGATCCCAAAAAATCTTGATGAAGCTTCAATTACTCTGTTCAGTTGCATAGAAGATATTTTTGTCAGTACAAGCAGATAGTTATGGGCTTTGAGGACCAAAGATTCTTGGCGAAGCGTCACAAAAAGCATCATTACCGAAAAGACCTTCAGCTTCCCCTAAAAATTTTCAGAAGGGGAAAAAAATGACTGAAAACTTGTGATAAAGAGCAAGAATCTGAGAAACTGTCACGCCTAGCATTATGGAGTGATTCATGACCTCTCAGATTTTCTCCCAAAAATTACCAAATGTTTATTATCTTATTGAAAGACCAAATCCAGAATGTTTTGCTCTAAAGTTGAGTTGTTTAGTTTTTATGGACCCCTAAAATTGTAAGTGCGGCATCAAAAATTAAGCGGATTTTCAAGACATGGAAGTTGCTGTGAGGCAAAACTCTTAACAGAAACGGTTGAACTCCAATTTTCTTTTTGTATATGGAATATAGAAGGTTAAAACTTTACAAAATGAATGTTAAATTTGTGGTAAGTTGTTGCCGTAAGGTCAGTGAAGGCCCTCAAAACAAGGCATTTTTGATTTTTTTAGCGTTTTTGAGGTCCAAAAACAGCTTGTACATTTCAGTTTGCACAGCAAAAGTGGTATCGTTTGAAAGACCAGTGTAAGCACTTTAAAATAATGTATAAATAACCGAGGAAAGTTTAACATACTTTTAGTTGCGTTAGGCAGAAATATGAAAAATGTCATATTTTACCGATATTCAAACGGTCATAACTTCCTCTGCCAACAACATATTGAAATATTTTCTTTGCCAATGTCATACTCTATTCTTTGTCTTAACAGAACAGTTGAATTCTTTGAGGCGAAATGTGAAATTTTTTTTTACAAAAAATACACAGGAAAAAATATATTTTTTGTAAAAAAATTTTTCACATTTCGCCTCAAAGGACTCAACTGTTCTGTTAAGACAACGAATAGAGTATGACATTGGCAAAAAAAATATTTCAATATGTTGTTGGCAGAGGAAGTTATGACCGTTTGAATATCGCTAAAATATGACATTTTTCATATTTCGGCCTTACGCAACTAAAAGCACGTTGAACTTTCCTCGGTTATTTATACATTATTTTAAAGTGCTTACACTGGTCTTTCAAACGAAACTACTTTTGCCGTGCCAACTGAAATGTACAAGCTGTTTTTGGACCTCAAAAACGCTAAAAAACGTCAAAAATGCCTTGTTTTGAGGGCCTTCACTGACCTTACGGCAACAACTTACCTCAAACTTAACACTCATTTTGTAAAGTTTCAACCTTCTATATTCCATATACAAAAAGAAAATTGGAGTTAAACAGTTCCTGGTAAGAGTTTTGGCTCACACCAACTTCCATGTCTTGAAAATCCGCTTAATTTTTGATGCCGCACCTTCAGTTTTAGGGGTCCATAAAAACTGAACAACTCAACTTTAGAGCAAAATATTCTGGATTTGATCTTTCAATAAGATAATAAACATTTGGTAATTTTTTGGAAAAAATCTGAGAGGTCATGAATCACAGGCGTGACACTCTCTCAGATTCTTGCTCTTAAAAACATTTTTACGCTTGTACTATTTTGAGCAAGGTTTTTCTCGCAAATATTTAAAAATTTGTAGAATAATACTAAAACAAAAAGTAGTTGCTTGTTTTTGAACTACCTTTAAGTAAAGTAGGAATAAATTATTAAGAATTAAGGAAAACTAATGACTATAAAAGAATTGCTTTCCAAAAATGTAGTTCAGAACAGTTCACGTTTATGTACGTATGTTGTTGAGAGAAAAAAATAAATTAAAGAAATAGTAATGCTGAGAGAAAAGCATTTTTTAAGTGGTTAATTTCTAACTACAAAATATTGAAAATAAATGTTTTTTTCTATCTTTCTTTTCTCTGTGATTTTCTGCAATTAAAAGATGAAAAAAAATCCGAATCCGATAAAGAAAAAAAAAATCCTCAAAATTTTCATTGTGTGTATAATGTGCTTTATTGTTATATTTTTAAAGCTGCTTTTAGTTTATCTGGGCATATTTGCAAAAAAACGTTGGTGAACTTATTTATTTGTTTATTTTTTTTACGATTTCAATATATGCAAATAAATTTATTCTGTGACATGAATTCCACTCAATATTAATTTTTAATAAAGAACGTAATTAAAAGCTTAAGAGGAAACGCACTTTATTTGCGCTAATTAAGCCTCTAATTGTTGTGCTTTTTCTTAAGAAAAACTTCATTTTTGGAAAGCAAAAAAGAAATACATAGCTTGGAGATGGTTCCATGATTAAGAAAGCATTGCTTGAATAATTCTTCTTATCTATTCCCTAATTCTTTGCGATTCATAATATTCTTTCATGAAAGCATTAATTAATTAAAAAGCAATTATCCTCATTTGAAAGAAAAAAATGACTTTTTTATCTTCTCGCCCACATATTAGACTATCTAAAGACCTAAATTTTATCATCTCTCTCTTATAAAAAAAGTAATCCGTCTAAAAAAAAAACTAAAAAGAAACCCCGAAAAAAACTATATGCCAACTGAAGCCAACATATCGGATATTCCCTTTATTTTTTTTCCGATACGCATACGAAATAAATAATGCATGGCTTCGCGGAAGGTATAAATATTAATACGCGTAGAAAGTGGAAGCACGCAAAAAGAGCCCCAGACAAAGGGGCCTTTGGAAACAATGGCAGAGAGAGAGAGAGAAGAAATACTTAGCCGAGATGGTCTCGTCCGATTAAGGGGAAATGCAAACGCATTTATATGCCGACGTGTCAGTGACAGATGCGGGGAGAGATAACCGAACCTAACTGCGGGCGACGGCCTGGCGCGATAGTTTTGGAATCGGCGATAGCACTTGCCGCCCCCGCGACAAAAAAGGGAGATTAGGAATCGTTTGGCTTGGGTGTCTGATAGCGGGTAGGGAATTAATAAGGAGAGAGTGAGATTGCGGGAAACGAAGTTTCTGTTTTAGTAAAAATTTTAAGGGGTTACAGTACCTCAAAAATGACCAAAAGACCAAAAAAATTTTTATTGCTTATTTCAAAAGTAAAAGTTATTTAAAACACTCAGAAAAAAACAGCATTGTTCTAGCTAAATTATTTAAAAAGTTATGAGTGACTTTAGGGCATACATGCTATGTGTTCTAATGGAAAAGCCAAACTTTAAAGTGCTTTTTCTCGGTGATCAGTTTTTAGTGTTTCTATGTTACTAGAAATGCTAAGGATTTTTTTCTATTAAAGATATAACTTTAAAGCAATATTTTTTGCACTCACGATAATATATTTAACAAAACTGTGCATTGAATAAGCGTTTTATAAATTACAAAAATTTTTAGAGTTTGTTAAACCTCGAAGAACAAAATTTTCTAAGATTTTTTTACATAAAAGGTCACAAAATATTTTCTAATCAAAATATAAGAAATTGAATGCACAGATTTGTTGAGGTTTTCCTTGTGATCATTTCGCAAAAAGAAATTTTGAAATTAGTGCAAAAACAAAAAAGCCTTAGGGTTTTAAAAAAACTGAAATTTTCTTACATTTTTCAAATTTTCAAAAAAAGTTTTCAAAATTTTTGATGTTTGAAAATAAATTATTGATTTTTAAACAAGTGCAGAAACAAATATTTCAAAGAATTAACTCTTTCACTTAAATTAAAGAAATTTGTTAGAAAGGTACTGTAAAAATTGAGGTAGAATACAAAATATCTACTCTTTTAATTAAAAAACAATAGCTTTGTACATAAATTGGGTAAAATGAAATGAGAAACAACGCTAAAAAAACACAAGTAAGATTAAAAGATCAAAAGTTTTAAAAGAGGGCAAACATGTTAAGGAGGCAAACAGCCTCCTTCGTCAATGTCCAGCAAGCAAATGGAATGAAACAAGGTCATGGGAGAGTTTAAATACGAAAAGCGAAAGAAGATAGACCAATCAGATCTAAAGATGTACTGAGGAATACGTACACATCATATTTGCACGTATTCTAATACGTCAATATTTGACGTATCACAATACGTACCTCACCATCATGTTTAGATCTGAGAAGTCCATCTTCTTTCCTTTTTCGTATTTAAACTATTTGCACGCTGGGTACTGAAGAAGGAGGCTGTTGCCTCCTTTTTTGACGTTTAACTAAGAACATCTACAGTTAATTAATAAAAAAGAGAAACATTTCCTAAAAAGGATTAAAACCACTTTTTAAAAAAAAGTTTAATGTGCAAAGATAAATAGGAGCCCCCTACTTTAAATCTAAAGATTATCAAGAGTTACAATATGGTGAGAAGCATGTTAAAACTAAATAAAAGAGGGATACTACGAGGTAAAAAGCTTTCGAAATGAAATTTTAAAATTTGGCAAAGATTGACTATCGGTATCGAGCAATACTTTATATCTTAAAATATTATGGAAATCGGAAAATTGAAATATGCCGTTAAAAAAAGAGAAGAAATAATATTAAACATGCTCTGTGAGCAAAACAACTATTTTGTACTACTTCGTATCAGCATTATAATTTTTAAGAACATATCAAAATGATAAATTTTAATGTGTCATTAAAAACAAACAGGTTTAGCGTACACAGAAATTTCATACCAGACGTAATGGGTTTTATTAGAAAGGGGAGGATGCGGCAAAACCTATTATGAAAACAAAAATTAACTGTGCAACCACCTGCGATAATTCTAGCATTTTTCCCTACATACATTTCAGTATTACTTTAATTTTTCCTTCTATCCCCCCCCCCCGATTACAAAACATTGATTTGTTCATTACTCTATTTCTTTTAAAGACATCTCTTATTTATATGCTTGTGTAAGAGTGGAGCTGCTCATGGTAAAAATTACCAAAACGCATTACTTGCTAGAAAAGACAACCATTCATCAATCGACTGAAAAAACATAACACGCGCTCTATCCCAAAGTGATGAAACTTAATCTTGATACGTCGGCTTGCCTATTTTGGGGTATTAGATCAAATTAAAGTTATTGTGGTGTGATTTTATGGTGCGTGTCGTTTAAATAAGGTTGTGATGGTGATGTCTTATCCAGATAAAGTTGTTTTTTTAAAATAAATTACGGCTGTTTTAAGCGCGTAATTACAGCCAAGGGCATAAAAATGCTTTTCAAGTTTATCTAAATAAGTACCTCGAACTTTAAGAAAAAAAATATAATTTTACGAACCTCTTTTTTTTTTTTTTTTAACCGAGCTGGGCTCGGTCACCAGGTATTGCTTGTGTAAGAGTGGACAAGTTAATAGGGTGCAATTAACAAGAGGAAATGTTTAGGTTATTTTTCTTTGTTGTATTTTATCTTTCGCGTGGACTGCTAGAGGTGTGTGAATAGCTTGACCAAAAAGAAATAGCGGGTGAACTCGAAGCAGAAACGGACCATTTTGTTTTGTAAATAGGTAAGGTCAGAGTGCTTGAGAGAACATTGAAACTTCACTCCTCATTTGCTCTCGCTGATCATATCTATTTCAAAATGAATTGGTTTTGTTCCGGTTCCAGTTTAGAAGACATCTCTTCGTGGTCAAGCTATTGTCCCGTGCAAAGCACATGTACTCCTACGCTTTGTGAAACAAATGTATTCCGCGCTTAATAGTCAATTTCTGTGTTTTCCAATGGTTTTATTCGTGTTGAATTAGGTTTATTCTATTTTTATTGCTTATTATATATTGTTACAAATCTTGTAAATAGTTGTTGTTTTTCCCTCCTTGCACCATTTCACAAGTTTTGGTTTTACCTGGCGACATGTTGCAAAAGTATCTGAAGATATCACTTTTACTATTGGTATACCGACCCCGTAACATTTTGTAGTTTTTGCACTTCTCCTACATTTCATAAGCATGAAGACATTTTCGCTCGGAGTTGTAATATGGTGGGTTTTTCTTTTTATCACTGGAATTTTCTTAAATGGATTATTTAAGTTTGTGAATGAATCGAACACTCCGGATTTTGCTAGAATATTGTAGAAATTTTCTTCCGAGTATAAATAGCTGTCCAACTGCCTTGAACACAGTTCTTTTCAGATTTGATGTCTGGCAGACTCGTTTTATTCTCTCGGGCGAATGGTTGTTTTGCTTTTGTAATTTTCTTAATTACTGTTCACGTTAGATACATGGTGCTGAGTTACTGTTGAAAGTACAGTGTACTGTTTGCTACCTAATTTGCTGGATGTTTAGCAATTGTTTCCAGCTCTTATTTTAATAAATTTATAGTTACTTCCTCAAGAGTGGAATGATCATTTAAGAGAGTTGAAGGTGCTACGGGCTCGTTACAATATTAAAAAAAAGAAGCTGTTCAGCTGCTTAATAAATTTAACGATTTTGTGTAAAATCTAAACAGAATTAAAAAAAATTATGCATGTACCACGCATGACTCCTCTATTTTAGACACCAGAACATTTCAACTTAAGCACGGTCAGAGAGGACACAGCGCAGAAGATAAATAAAAGGCGATTTATGTCATGCTTTGCTGGAGCAGGAATGTTACTACACATCTCAAAGCATTGTTCGGCGAGGCTCCCGCAGCGCTCAAATAAAGTGCATTATGTTCCGGCGTTGCCGTTCCCAGTGCTGCTGGCGGATATGGAACGGACTGCAAAACCTCGTTAAGGCTCGCCAATATCGGGAGTTACAGGAAATTGTCCGTATGTGCAGATGCACAAAGTGCGGGGTTTTGTTCCAGCTTAAAAGTAATACTCTTTTTCGCCCGAACCTCGAGAGTGCCCCTTGATTCCACTGAAAAGGTTCGAATGGGAAACATGGGTTTCGCACAATTACATAGAACACAGGAGCATTTGTTCTCGGATCTCGGATTTTTTGTTCTTGTTTCTTTTCTCGCTGTGGAGGTCGAAAATGTCAAGCACTAAAAAAATTTAAATACACGGATATGCTACTACTCGCTTAAACGGATAGTTTAAAGCTATAATCTTTTGATTTTTCACATGATACATTTTTCACTAACATAATCTCTGTTGAAATTAGTATGAAATAAATGTACAAAAATTCGATTTATCAAAAAAAAAAAAAAATCCTGTAAATAAAAATTCAAAGCTGGAATTCTTTAAAATGCAAAGCAATTCTCGTAAGAGCCGCCTATACTCTACTAAAAGGGAAATGGTTACCAGAAGGTTTATTACTTTTGCCGATTTTCTCTGTTGTTTAAAAATAGTTTACAATCTGCTTGATGCTAATTTGTCATTGTCTACGCCAAACACGATTAAATGAGTTTTTTTTTTTTTTTTTTTTTGAGCACAAAATTGAAGTATTTTTCTAGTAAGAAGAGCAAGGGCCAGTTAAAAATTGTTAAGCTGGCCTTTTATTAAGAGCTAAAAAAACTAAAAAATAACATGTCGTGGCATAAAGGGGACAAATTGATTTTTATCAAAGAGATTGGCCATCAAATTTGACGTATTCCAAAAAAAATCTGCACCTCCACGCCAGACTAACGTAAGTCACATTTTCACTACTTCTCAAGGAGAGCGATCTACACTCAAGGGATTTTTTCCCCGTTTCGAACCACGTGAAACGCCTAACGAACTTTCTCCACGACAGCTCAATTATATCAAACTATGCAAACAAATGGACTTAAAAATATTTCCCCGCGAAGCAATGATCATTATTTTAAATAAGATTATAGTCATAAAGTTCCGAATTATTTAGGTCTCTTTTCGAACTAAAACCAAAATCAAACAGGAACATACATGTCAAAACGCAAAGAAGCCTTAGTGCAGAGATCCGACTTACGTGTCGAAAAATCGCATGTCAGGAAGAATTACAATTAATCCTGATTGATAGCACGTTGCATTTTTTACTGCATCGACATTTCTTAAACTGCAGACAGAGCTTTGCGAAAAGCTTTTCTGCATTTGAAAATGCTAAACATGGTTACAAGACGATCAAGTAGAAAACAAATCTAGTTAGAAATCTCAAATGCTAAAAAAAAAAGAAAATAATTAACTTCGTGCTCTTCAATGTTAAATGTTGCTTTTATTCCAAATGTTTATAAAATGTTACCGTGAGAGTCCAAAACGTGGTGAATGTTGACATTAGCGGTGAATATCAGCAATCACATGCAAAAAACATGAACGAAGATCGAATATTTACGGTAAATCATCGGTGAAAGTCTTCATTCTCCAATCCCAGTCTGTCGCGGTTACATATACAGGGTGTCCACTCCTATCGTGGCCCAATAGTTAATTTCTAAACCGTTAGAGATAAGCATATAGTTTATTTAGGAAAAAATCTCTAAACTACGAAAGGAATTTGGGCTACAAAACGTTTTTCAAAAAAATCAAATTTTGAAAGGGTTACGAAATTTTAATTTTTATACAGTCCCCCCCCCCCCAGTCCTATCAATCATATTTAGTAAAACATTCTTGATACTAACGTTTAAAACTAAAACTAAAAAAAAAAAAAAATCACTCTTCTACGACAAAAATTGACCGAGTTATGACGTTTTGAAAAATCAAGATTTTGAAGGATTTCGCATACGGTCCCTTAAGCGATCTCTCGATGACGTCATGAAATAATGCAAAATCTTGATTTTTCAAAACGTCATAACTCGGTCAATTTTTGTCGTAAAACAGTGATTTTTCTTAAGTTTTAAACGAAACAATGTCAAGAATATTTTACTAAATATGATTGATAGGACTAGGGGGCTGTATAAAAATTTAAATTTCGTAACTCTTGCAAAAATTGATCTTTTGAAAAACATTTCATAGACCCAAAATTCCTTTCATAATTTAGAGATTTTTTCCTAATTAAACTATATGCTTATCTCTAACGGTTTAGAAATTAGCTATTGGGCCACGATAGGAGTGGACACCCTGTACATACAAAGTTTAAAATTCTAAATAATAAGGCAAAAGAAAAAAGTGTCAAACAATTTTGACTAAAACCTGCTAAACAATTAACAACAAAGGACGACATCAACAAGACAGGTAAAACCACTAAATTAGACAGATAAAACCAATCTCATGAGGAAATGAGAACAAATTAGGGTGGAGTGCGTCCCCTAGCAACTCCGTCAAAGATGGATAAAAACAGTTAAAAAATTTAAAACGAGTTTGGTTAAAATTTCGGCAGTTACACAAAATATGTAACACTGGCTGACTAATTTGGCATGTGTTGCACACTGGAGCTGGTTCCTGACAAAGAAGATACTTGTGAAGAGGTCGGTTTCCACCAGAGATCCACAGGAATTGTTCAGAATTTCGCTGATGTCTTTGGTATGTGTATGTTGATATTCACTGCTCTGCAAAAAATGAACTGTTGTTTTTACAGTATAATACTGGTAGCCGATGTTCCAATTTAAACCTGTAAAATGCGCAGTAATAAGTTATAACACTAGCCATTTTACAATTTATTATTGTAGACTAGCAGTTTTACAGGTTAGTACTGTAAAATGAGCAATTTTAGTTTATTACTGTAAAATTAGCATATTTTACAGTTTATCATTATAAAATTAGCTGTGTTATATTGTAAAAACAACATTCATTTTTTAGTGTGGTTAATCTCGACATTTATCATATTTCGGACATTCATGTTACAATAAATATATAGGGGGTCATTCCATGGTAACTCAGGTTATATTTGATACACTTGTGCCTGGTTTAACATTTATTCTAATGAAAAAAACATGTTTTGGAAAGGTTATTGATTTTTTTAATTTTAAACTACTTTTAACTTATTTAGGAAATGCAAAATATGTTAATACATAAAACAATTATCAACCAATAAATTAATTTCTTTCGGTAACTCAGGTTACCTAAAACAGACATCTGACATACTTAGTTCACTAAGAACTTGAAATTCTGCTCTTGTTAAAATTTTTGATTGATACCAAAGTATTGTACATAAATCTATAGATTCTAAGCTACTTTTAAACTTACATTTGAATGTAAACAACTACATAGAGTTTTTTTCATTAATTATTCACTCAGTAACTCAGGTTACAAATCGTTGGTAACTCAGGTTACACACCGCAAAAATTCTTTCAATATTACTTTTTTTCTAGTAATTAATTTAAGCTATCTGAAAAAAAACACTGTTGCCAATAGAATTTAACATATTTTTGACAAAATCAAATAAAAATTATCCAAAAAAAATTGTTTTGAAAAATGACTTGCATGACTTGCATGTCCCACTTTCTATGGAATGACCCTAGAGTAGATCGATCAGTGAATGAACACTTAAATGAATTTTCAATTTCTATAATTCATTGCTTTGACAAAAATTGTAATATTTACCACGTGAAAGTAAAAACTTTGGGTGGTATACGTACTTGGTGAAGCTGTTATCGCCGTAACAGCTTCACCAAGTACGTATACCACCCAAAGTTTTTACTTTCACGTGGTAAATATTACAATTTTTGTCAGCATCAGGTTTTATGGGGGTCAAAAGGGGAAAAAAAGCCCAGACCCAGTGAATAAGCACCCCCACCAGTGGACAAACACACAATTTTCTTATCATTTTCTCTCTATGAATGTGCAGCTTTGCCGACTCACATCAGAAAAATATTACAAAACCTCATTTTTTTCAAAAATAATTCATTTACTGGAAGTGTTCATTCACGTCGGTCTCTACCATATTTATATGAGTTTATTCTTTCAGTGCAGATATTTCACACCAGCGAAGAGCAGATTTTCAAAAAGAAATTCGAGTTGTTCTAGAGGGGAGAAACGGATCATCGATTTGTCAAGCATACGCAGGTGTTTCTTTTTCCTGATAGCTTCACCTGCAACTTCTCATTTGCTTTGTCATCCTGACACAGTTGAAATTGAGAACCGCTGTCTTAGGTTCCGTCGAAGTCTGCTTAGAGTTTTTTTTTCTTTACGGTATTTTATGCTTAGGGAAAGGCTGATGTAATGATCACAGAGTATTGTAATGTTGCATTTTAAAGAGGGTAGATAATTTATTAGAAATATGCGAATTTGATGATGCCAAAATTACCAAAATTATTTTTTTTTCTTTCAAGACCTTTAATAACGAAAAAAAAAAACCCTCTTTCTTTTTCTTTTTTTGTTTAGTTAACGAATCGAAGGGAGAAACATATTTAATGAAAATTAACTGAATCTTTGTGGTAAATTTTCATGTAGAATTCCTAGAGAAGGCAAGAAAGGAAGTGTTAAATAAACAAATATATGCTTACTAAAAGTACAATTAACTGGCTCTGCAAAGTTACGTTTATTTTTCTGTTTTCTTTCAAATTTCTCTCATAGCTTCATTTTTTAAACTACGAAATAGTTGTCCAGAGTTGCTTTAATTATCAGAACTTTTAAGCAGATTGATTTAACGAAAATGTGTCAATTATTTAAACGAGATTTCACAGAAAAAGGAGACATCTGTGAAAACTTGAAGTGAAAGAGCTATCTCCCTTTTTATTCTCTTAACGTTTTTTGTACAAAAAGTGAATATATTTTAAAAAGAACATGAAGGTTTATTATTTTTTTAAATGTCCCCAAGTTGGATTGAATCACAATGCAATTTTCCGCATAAACAAAATACTACAAATATTTACATGCACAAAACAAAGATAGTATATTAAGTAGTAAAAAGGCACCTTTGGAGTAAAAGTTAGTCATACTTCAGAAATTTACGATTTATTTTGATGTAAAATTTCCTTCTAAATTAATCAGTAGTAAAAATGTTTTGATCCGGCTCAAAAAAAAAAAAAAAATCATGCATTAGTTTATTTTTTATATATCATTGTAAAATTTTGTACAATGTTCAAAGTTGCAATACATCATCAATTTAATTCATTACTATGCTTAAAAGATTTCATGAGCTCACTCATTAAAAAGTCATTTATCTACAAAGAAAATGTTCAATAACATCGGAAAGAGAAGTCTTACGATTGGAATTACTAACATAGAAACCTTAAATGTGCAGTTCAGCGCAAATAAATGAAGCACATATTATACATTCTTTTGACATTGAAAGATTGTTACAAACTTTTGGGGTAAATATTGGGTGAATTGCACTGAAAGACATTTCGTAAAGGGATTTTTACGACTTCGTTTTATTTTTGAAGATACAGAAAATTATAAATTTTAGATGTAATTCGGTGTCATTCTTTTCGATTAAATACTAGACATGTTTTCTTGAAAAACAAGTTATTGAACTATTTCATTGTGGGGAAAAACTAAAAAGCTAGTTTGTTGTTATTTTATGAACAAAATCTTATTTAAAAAGTCGGATACAAAATAGAAGATTTGATGAAAAGTAATATAATTCAGACTCTGAAGAATTATATCAATAGAAAAGAATAATTTAAGAAAAATTAGATACAAATTTATTGAAACATTACCATTACGCATAGCAATGAGAGGTTTAAGTTTTATGCTGTATCCTACGAAATATTGAAATTTTTTTTTAAATTAATTGCACCGAAAACTTGCTACGCTACTGCTGTATCTTTTTTTCCTAGTCATCCCATAATGGAAACAGAGAAATTTTCAATTTTATTTGAAAACAGTATGAAACATACATTTAAAAATCCCTAATTCCCAAGAAAAACCCACATATCTCTGGAAAATTCATACCTTATTAGCATTTCTAGTTCTGTTCTGCATTGATTAACTTATGGTTCAAAATTTCCCTCAAAAAACAATTTGTTACATAGTTTTTGCCAAATTTATATCCTTTTATATATAACGCTTTACACTATTAATTAAACTCCAAAACACTGAATTGCAATAGCGGACATTTTAGCAACATATAAAATTTTGGAAAATCAGGATCGAAGATAAGAAAAACCTAATCATTTGAAAATACTATTTTTTTTAATAATGAAAAGAAACCCTCTTAATTACTCTCATAACAATTGAAACATACCAGTTTCTTTTATAAAAAAACAAAAGGGGAAGAAAAACTAATTTACTTTAAATGCGGCAAATAATCCTGCCGGGCAAATTGTTTTTATTTTATCGTCTGCGAAAATAAAAGGATGCGTTTTAAAACAGTTAAAATAGTTGAAACTGCTGAAAATATAAACCTAAATTAAACGAATAAGAATTAAATTGCTTGTGCAGAGAAATAAATGCCGGAATATAAATGGGAACAGAAGAAACTTTGTCTTTAATAATTTAAAACAAAAAGTAAAATAGTAAGAAGAAGATCATAATTTTAAAAGAAAGTTCGAATGTGATAATCCTAAAATGTCACGAATTTTTGTAATAGTTGCCACCCACACACATGCTATACACTACAAAAAACAAATGTTGTTTTTACAGTAAAAAAAAAGCTAATTTTATAGTAATTTTACAGTAATGAACTGTAAAATTGTTTATCTTATGGTAGTAGACTGTAAAATTGCTAATTTACAGTAATAAACTGTAAAATTGTTAGATTACAGTTTTTTACTGTGTATTTTACAGTCTTAAACTGGAACCACTGCTGATACAGTATTATACTGTTGTGTTTCACAGTATAATACAGCTAATGCTATGGTAATAAACTGTAAAATTGCGAGTTTTACAGTAATAAACTAAAATAGCTAGTTTTACAGTTTATTACTGTGTTTTTTCAGTTTTAAACTGGAACCTCTGCTGCCAGTATTATACTGTAAAAACAACAGTTCAAAATTGCAGTGTACATATATATAACAAATCATATTGATAGATATAATTTTGAAAAGACCTGCTACAAATGAATTTCATTCATTGCATTAACTTCTTCAGAGCGAATACATCAGGCTATGTCTTTTTCATTATGGAAATCCTAAATCGATTTTCCAGCTACAAAAATTTCCAGAACCGGCAAACAAGTTTTCGCATTACCAGCAAGTGCTCCAAGAAGTTATAACCCAAAAGAAATATTTTCCTCCTTCAGATACTTTTAATGTGCATGAAAGGATAACACCTTTTTAAGAGGACACGGGGGCAAACAATGGAACGCATAAAAAGATCCCGCTCCGAAATGGCTGCTGAGCTAATATTTTACGAGCTAGTACTTTGCCCACCTTTTTTTATGGCGACAATGCAAAAAAAAAAAAAAAAAAAAATCCACTGATAGTAATACTTTTTTTAGTGCTATAGGAGTTACAGAATTCATTAAAGGTGTTGAATTGGGCGAAAAAGAGAGTGGTGAAAAACACGCACACTTTGTTGTTTAGTAATTTATGCAAGAAAAGTAATTGTTCTACGCCAACAACTGGCTAAACAAACATGCTAATATTTTCCTTAAGGAAAGTAATGTTTCTTTGTCGTAAAATTATTTTAATAGAATGGTTTGAATATTAGATCAATCTGTTGTCATGTGATATATTTTATGTCCCTAGCATCTGCGTACTGTAATTTATATTTACAAGAAACTATGTGTAAAAACATTTATGTGTGTGCTTTGTATAAATACTTTTTAACGAAGTGAATTGTATTGAAGCCGTGCTGTTTTTTCTTCAAACGCAAACAATAAGACAAATCGAAATTTAACTTT
This sequence comes from Uloborus plumipes, assembly GCA_038373865.1. NCBI lineage: Eukaryota > Metazoa > Arthropoda > Arachnida > Araneae > Uloboridae > Uloborus > Uloborus plumipes. The sequence continues at coordinate 25,499 of JAXGGA010000592.1, forward strand.
TCCATAATAATTCAAATAATATTTAGTTCTAATAAGAAAACAATTTCGCGACAAAAACCACTTTACTTTCAAAATAATCGAAAAATGTGAGTTTTTCTACACTTTCTACTGAAATGTTACCAATTACATCTAATTTTCTTAAATATTTAATAAAATATATTTGTCGGAGATATATCGTTATTGTGCAGAATAGAAGATAATATTTTATGCGTAGCTCATAGCATCGACGCATAGCATCAAGCAATGCGCCAGTATTTTATTGCGCTACTGGGACAAAGTCTACAATATATGACCTATACACTCGACGCTCGATATAAAGACCGTCTCCGTCCTACATAAGACGGTCTTTATAACGAGTGATAGCGATAAGAGGTAGAACATAGAGTATATTGGGATACAGTTGGGGTTTTCTCACCGGTCGTTATATTAGGATAGTCTTTATAACGTGTGGTCGTTATAACGAGCGTCGACTGTACTAATGTAACTTGCGTAAATTTCTCATAAAAGAAGATATTTTCTAAAATCATTAAAAAATAAGTATGTGATTGATTTTCATTTTTTTTTTCATATTAAGGGGTTCTACCTTATAAACTTGTTTTTTAGAAGAAGGGAAAAATAAATAAATAAATACTATAGATGAAAAAAATGAGTAAATACATAGCAAGAAACAAAAGGTTTTCTCGTTATTTATGTGAAAGCTTCTGAAATAAATTATCGATTATTTAATTCGTTTTATATTTGTCATTTAAACTTCTTTTCTGAAAAAACATGAAATCAAGACATTTCACAAAGTAATTCATGAGAGGAAAATTATTTTCTACTCAAAATTTTCAGCTGCTAAAATATTTATTATTACTATCATGCACAGAGTCAAGAACATCGATAGCTTTTATTTAAAAACTATGAAACTTTAAGAAAATAACGTATTGCATAAAGCAGAAATGAAAATAATTTCCTTTACATGGAAAAAAAAAAAATAGTTTTTTTTTTCCTTGATTAGCAGTTTTTATTTTGTCTTAACTTAAAAAAAGAAAAAAAAAAGAAAAAAAAAAACGAAGTGCTAGGCTCATTTAACTAATTTTAGCTGTCAGAAATATTGTCCCAATAAGTAGAACAACAAGCAAATTATATCAACACTAGCCGGGTACCCCGCCCTGCCCGGGTTTCTGCGGGTGTAGGGTGGTTTAGTGAAACTTATTCATAAATTTCCCAACACTAAAGTGCATATCTATAAACATAATGGCTACTTCTGTAAACAATGGCTATGTTATGGATAAACTATAAAAAAAATAATGCAAGCTAAAAAAAAAAAAAAAATAGCAAGCTACAAATAATGTTTGAGTAAATAGGAAATGTTGCTTGGTATATTAAAATAAATACATATTTACAGTATCAATCGCACTGAAATTAACCATTTCCAAATATTGCTCGTAAAATAAGTCCCATTATTAGGTTCTATCCTCGTGGACAACATTGGTGAGGTGAAAACATCTTATGTACCTAATTTAGAAATTGTTTTGACTATAAACACTTTATATTCTCTAACTATTGCCAAAATCAATTTTTTTTTTATTTCACCGATTGTTGGCTCAGATAAATATAAAAATCCTTAGAAGGCAATAAATTCCATACTTACTCCAGAGAAGCCTTGGTTCAAAATTTTCAATATGATTACAATCAATATTGTTGCTGCATGGCACCAAATTTTTGCAACAATGGGTTGAAAATTTAATCATTTAATGGGGAAATGACATAAAATTAACTGTTTTCCATTATAACTTTTTTAAACTAAGCTTTTTAGAAATAAATTATAGCTTATCCTGCTCCCTGTTACTGTAGCTATCTACGGTGAAAAAATGGTTCAAATCGGTTCAGTAGTTTGGAAGATTACCCCGGACATACGTTTTCAAAAGTAGTCTTTTATGTATATAGATGAACTTAAAATGTTTATAGAAATAGATTTTGATTCAATCTTTTTGTGCTACTCTCTGATTGTTTCAAAGACGATCAGAGTCGGCTCGAGAGCTTAAATTCAGAACTTTGCAAATAATGCATTTATATGAAGTGCTTACAAAAATAAATAAAAAATAAATAATGAAACTGAGTCAAAGCAATGATCTTCTATAAATAAGATAAATAAGTGACAAAGATCAAAGACGAGACACTCTCCGAACATTATTGAAATTTAGAATTTGAATGTGCAGAGATTTAATTTACGTATTCCTTCAAAAAATGTTTATTTTTCTTGCAAAAGACTGATTCGAGAGAAAATGAAATCGATTTTTCTGCCTTTGTTCTTAATTAAAAAAGTTAATAGTATTTAATTTTTTAACTCCTCCAACTATGTTTTTCTTATGAAGTAAAATAAACCAATTTTAGCCTTTATTGTTTGCGAATGAAGTGCTGGTGAAAAATGTTTAGTAAAACAATTTTCACTTTTTATTTACTTTATCCATTCAGTAATTCTGAGGGAATTTTAAGTTCAAATGAAAAATTTGAAAGTTGATTAACGTGCTAGAAGAAAAAAAAAGTTTAATTAGTATCCTCGGGGTGCATGAATGAATTGGTACACTTGACGAAAATTTGGGAATTTAAAAATGCGATCCTTATAAAAAAAAACAAACAAATATTTAAAAAAAAATTATAATTCCAGAAATCAGAAAAAAATGTAAAAATATGCTTTACAATTTTTTTAATTCTCATTATCCAACGAGAGCTCTTCAATTCATTTTGGAGAAAAAAATATCTCCAAATGTTCTACTGAATTTTCACCATCAAAACAGGGACGTCATTTCAAGTTTTTCCAGGGTGGGGGGCAAAGGGTCCAAACACAATGCAATTTCATCAGAAAACATTAGAATCCCGCCCACTTATATGTAAATACATTGATTTCTCAAAGTCGGGGGGGGGGGGGGCAATTGACCCCCTGACCTCCCTAAATGACGGGCCTGCATCAGAACGTATGCCTCAGATTAAAGCAAAATATATTATCTGTTAAATGCTAAAAAAAAAGAAAAAAAATTCTATGAACAAGTTGTAGATTTCCCCCGAAAAAGACACCGTTTTTGTTGAATTTGCTATTTGTAAAACCGTACTTCGTATAAATATTTGCATATCGAGTTTGTTTGAGTTTGTTGGGAATTTTGAGAGGTTATAACTCAAAAGACTGGTTTGAAGAGACATTCATAATTATTTGGATGTTAATAAGCTTTTATAACTATTATTTTTCGCTACAGCGTCTTTTATTTGCAGTGATCATGACCAACTTTTATGAAAATAAACGTTGTAAAGGTACATTGATATTTACAAGATTTACAAGCATAGAAGTATTGTTGGAGCATTTTCAAGGCGCGAAAACACTCCTTCGATTTTTAGAGGAGTAAAACCCATTTTGGAGCAATTAAATATTCGGTAGTAGTATAAAGACCCATAATAGCGAAAAAATGCATAGAAAAAAAACTAATGATAACGATAACTAACTCTGATGATCAGATGAAAGGTCAGAGGTAAATATAAAACGTGCTCTGCGGAGGTTTTATAACCTTTAGAATGTTTGACATTTTGAAAAAAAAAAAAAAAAAAGAAAGGAAAAAAAAAAAACACATTCAAATGTAACAATTTTAATAATATTCAAATTGCATTTTCTCCCCTCTCATTTGAGATACATATCAATTTTTATTTAAGATACAAATCGTGGAAATACGCGACTAAATTTGTTGATGTGTATTTTCGATTTTCAGTGCGTCAAAAACCGAAAGTATTGGAATCAAAAATCATGAAAATAATCCTTGAAGTTTTTCGAATGTATCACAAACACAGTTTTATTTTCTATAGCGGTCTTAGCGTTCGGAAGATTTCTTTGATTTGCAAAAAGAATATATTTGCGAAGCAATATACAAAAATAGAAAATTTGAACACCCTACAAAAGAGTGCATTAAATTTCGGGGTTATGTAGTTATTTTAAATATGTGTCGGAGCTCAAAATAAAGCGTGCATAGTTGATGAAAGAAACTCTTCAGTGGCAACTTTAGCATTACATCGTTAAACTTTAAAAAGCATGTTTATTAATGAGGTTTCATTCCTTAAATTTACTTGCTTAATGTATTGTAAAAAGCTACCAGTGAAGAGCTTTTCCTAACAGTAATGCATCATTTCTACTTTTGTTTGTGGTACCAGTTTATCTTCTTTTTTTAACTACAAATATTAATTCAGTGTTTGTCTCGCTTTTACATATTACATATACATTGTTTTTCCATGGAAAATCACCAAACGATATTTTGACAGCATGTTGACGCCCCTTAGCGTTAATGTGTAGCTTATTTTTAGCCTTGAGTTTTGTGAAATGGTTTAGAATTATTTTATCACTATTGCATTTTAATTATTATCAGCCGAAATAAAATTTTCATGATACAGTAGAATGAATCACATTAATGAAATATAGTTTGCACTCAAATCAAAGTTTATAAAATATGTTTCATACAATAACCATAGGCGTTGACTAATTAAAAATATTTGTGCCTACGCACACTCTCTAATCTGGTATTACTACTTGTAAACACAATACTAGGGATGCACCGATTAATCGGCCACTTTGCCGATTATTAATAATCGGTAAAATCAGGCCGATTAATCGGCTGAAAAAATATTTTTCAAACATTATTCTTTAAAGTATACCTTCACTAAAAACAATGATGAGTAATTTTATTAACAGAAACAGTAATCCTCACAGTTGATATTAAGTTTTTTTTTTAGTTAATTCTCCTATTTTTTCATGTCATAGACAATGTTGCAACATTTTTCATGAGACGATCGTTTTCTTCTTAGCACATTGCTTTTAGATAATCTCTAATTTTCAAAGAATAAAAGTACTGAATTAAATTGCTACTAATTATTAAAAAATATGAATGAATACTCCTAAACTGAAGTGCTCTCCACAGACCCAACCTTTTTTTTTTTCAATTTTTATGCCCAATTAACATAACTAACAATATGTTAATAATAATATTGACAATAATATGAAAATTGGTTCTAAGGAACTGGATAAAATATTGAAATTATTTTGTAAAACTAGGAAAATGGAAAAAAAATATTTTTTTAGAAATAAACTAACTATTTCTAAACTTGGAATTGTGTAAGAGAGATAAAATTGGTAAAATTAATAGTAGAAAAACAATCAACCTTATCACTAATCGGCTCAGCCGATTAATCGGCCAATTATCAACAGCCGATTAATCGGTAATCGGCCAATTTGCTTATCGGTGCATCCCTATATGATACATTAAGGATTTTTTAAAACTATTTAATTGTTAAAATTTTAAAACTATAATAGAGCAGATCTTCGACAAATCGGAGTGGTAAAAACTGTACATTCTTCAGCAAATCTCAAAATTCGAATAAAAGAGAGCACTTTAAGAAGTCTTTCAGGTAACCGGACACAGCAGAAATTTTAACTTTTGGTTTAAGTATTTACAGAATAGTTTCTAAGTACGGTGTTTTAAATTATATTGCTTTCAATAAAATAATACATTAAAAAATGGTAAACATTACTCAAATTAAAATGCCGTTAACTTTTGTTTTTTTTTGCTTAATTTTGAAGGAAAATCTCCCTCCAGAAAGCAACACTTTTCTTTCAGATTTGATCATTCTCGAATTCCGTAGCATTTTAGAAGCTAGAACTAATTTGAGGACTTCAAACATTTAGTGATTGTTTTAAGAGGGCGGAGAGACCAAAAAAATATTGAAGTGTACGGAAAATTCGGTTCCGTCAATCCCAACGACTACCTCCGATTACCTTTAAGTAAAATTTTTTACGCATCAAAACAATAATTCAAGGCAACCGAAGTCGGTTGATTGAGATTCGGGATAGCAGACGTTTTACAGGAATGTTTCAGGAAATGAAACCACAAAGCTATGGAAATTTATTGATAATTATTTGCTTTTAATAAGGCAACAAATAGTTCAACTTACGTAGCAAAAAATAGTTAATAAAATAAGTAAAAAATAAAATAAGTAATAAAACAGTTTTACGTACACCTTACGTAGCAAAAAATAGTTCAAGCACACCAACGACGTTTAATCGAGGTATATTTTAACGTAAGTAGCAAAATATAGTTAAAAAAATGCGTAATAAAATAAATAAAATAGATTTTACGATAACCTTATGTAGCTAAAACAGTTCAACACACCAACGTCGATAAATGGATGTACTGGTTAAAAAAGTTCCGGATAATGGACGTTCCACTGGAGTGTTCATAAAAGGAAATTTATCGAGGAAAAATAAATAAAATAGTTTTACGTTAAAATTAAGTAACAAAAAATAAATCAAGCACATCAACGTCGATTAATCGAGGTACCGGTTAAAAAGGTTCCGAATAACTGTCGTTCAATGGAAAGTTCACAAAATGAAATTTATCGAGGAAAAATAAATGAAATAGTTTTACGTTAAAATTACGTAACAAAAAATAGTTCAAGCACACCAATGTCGATTAATCGAGGTACCGGCTAAAAAGGTTTCGAATTACGGTCGTTCCACCGGAATGCTCACAAAACGAAATTTACCGAGGAAAAATATTCAACTCTTACCTCATTCCGAATCTTCCCCGACCGGCATTCGCCACCTGCTTCGTATCCCGGTTAGATACACACGATTTCTCCAGCATCCCAGCCATCAATAAAACTCCCGGTTTTCTTCCAGCAGAGAGCGCCAAGAGCACAGCCACCTGATCGTGCGAGGACCCATCCGCATCTGACGGCGGGCAGCTGGACACTTGGATCGCGACGAGCGCCCACAGGTCGTTCGCAGCGCTCCCATTGGTCGGGCGGCTGTCGGGCGCGGGGGTGGAAGGGAGAGAGCCCTTCTTTCTCTCTCCTCTCTCTCTCTCTCTTCCTCATAGACCAGAGATTTGGGGGTGGTAGTGGACGCAGGGAAAATATCGGGGAAAAATAAAGGGAAGAGGGATTTGTTGGGATGATGGTCGGATTTGTGAGGACAGATGCTTTTTAGGAGTGTAGGGGAGAGATGTGGAAAAGTTAAAAATGTAATTTTTGTTGAAAAATAATTTGGAAAGAGGTGTTTTCGAAATAAAACTTTCAAATGAGGATTAGCACGTCATCCGTTTAAACTATGAAAGTTTAAAACCTGGTTTTTATTTCCGAATTTTACAATCGCGTTTTCTCAAAGCATTTTGGGAGGATTATTTATTTATTTGCAAGGACATTTAAAATTGTGAGCATTTTATCATTTATTCACAACAGTAGAAACTTGCTTTTAGGTCACATTCTTCAATGAACTTACTATCACGATTTGGAAATTAAATTGAAGATGTAACTTTATTTTTAATATGTAAAAATAGGAATTGTAGTTAATTTCTTCGAACAGAGAAACATTCAAAGCAAGAGTGGTAATAGAAAGTTTCTGCTCCACTTTTCGATTATAGAAAAGGGTTTTCATTCCTCTGAAGCGCGTGAATGAAATTGTCATTGTAGTATATTTTTATTATTATATTATTACTATCATTATTATTACTATCATTATTATTTTTAATGTTATTTACGCTATTTTTCGATTTTCAATCATTCGTTCGTATTACCTATTTCTTTAAAGTATTAGTTGAAGCACATTTAGCTGATGCAACTGCTGCGGACAGCAGTTGCATCAGCTAAGTGCAACTGCTGCGTTCATTGCGCTTTAATGCCTCAGAGTGCGTTTCTTTCACCGTATTGTGCTAAAGACAATTTTCTCCGAATTTGCCCTATACTAGTCTTCTCTACCGTACCATGTTGGGACACAATTTTAACTATTTTCTTCATAATTCACACACACACACACACACACAGAAGGGGGAGGGGGCAGTATTGGATTTATAATCCCTCACGCTCGATCCTTTCTCAGCTCGACTAGCTCTCCTTAGCTCGATTATGTTTCCTACCATTACCATTACCCCAAGAGAAATTAAAGGTTTGTAGAAGCAGAAATCGAAACATTTTAAGGGGTTACAGTACCTTTCTAACAAATTTCTTTAATTTAAGTGAAAAAGTTAACCCTTTGAAATATTTGTTTCTGCACTTGTTTAACAATCAATAATTTACTTTCAAGCATTAAAAATTTTGAAAACTTTTTTTGAAAATTTGAAAAATGTAAGAAAATTTTAATTTTTTAAAAACCCTAAAGGCTTTTTTGTTTCTGCACTAATTTCAAAATTTCTTTTTGCGAAATGATCACAAAGATTACCTCAACAAATCTGTGCATTCATTTTTTTATATTTTGATTAGAAAATATTTTGTGACCTTTTATGTAAAAAATTCTTAGTAAATTTTGTTCTTCGAGGTTTAACAAACTCTAAAAATTTTTGTAATTTATAAAACGCTTATTCAGTGCACAGTTTTGTTAAATATATTATCTTGAGTGCAAAAAATATTGCTTTAACTATTGCTTAATTGCTAAAACTTCCTTAGCATTTCCAGTAACATAGAAACACTAAAAACTGATCACCGAGAAAAAGCACTTTAAAGTTTGATTTTTCCATTAGAACACACAGCATGCATGCCCTAAAGTCACTCATAACTTTTTAAATAATAAAGCTAGAACAATGCTATTTTTATAGTGCTTTAAATAACTTTTACTTTTGAAATAAGCAATAAAAATTTTTTTGGTCTTTTGATCATTTTTGAAGTACTGTAACCCCTTAAGACAAAAGTTTATGGCACGAACTTACTATTTGTTAATAAACTACACAGATGTGAAAAGTTATTACTTAAAAAGTCAAAATGTACGATTTTTGAGCGATTTACTTTTTCTCTTCTTGCTGTTTGTTTCTTTCTCTTTCTATTGTTCTGCTTCCTAGTTTCTAAGGATTTCTCTCTTCTTCATCTCCTTTGACAAGTTTTTAAAAAGTGAATGCCAACATTATTAAATTTTTTTTGAGGACGAATAATAAGAAGAGAGCAGAATAATCGTGAGTCAAATAAACGGGAGATTACTGCACAAGTAATGGACAGAAATAAATGTTTCGGTTTCTGCAATTGCAAACGAACTTACATGGTACTTCTTTTAAACTTTTACTAACAGAAACATTTGTATTAATGAAAATTTCCATTCTCCCCTAGGTGATTTCTGCATTAATTAAAACTTTTTATCTCCAGAGATTTTATAAACTGTAAAACTTGGCATACTGAAAAAACCTTGATTTAAAACCTCAATACCTTTTAATTCTTTTTTTAAATTCTTCGTTCTTAACCGTCTAGAAATAGAAAAAAACCCCGCATGCATAATATTTTTATTTATTGGAAATATTATTTCAAGAATAATATTTTCAAATAATTTAGGAAAAATATCTAAGTATTATAGAAATGGTCGATATTTTTCATTGTAATTTTCTTTTACTTTAAATACGTCTACACAATTGAAAGAAGTATGCTCTTTTTATGTATGGAAAAATATTAGAGAAAGAAATCACAGAAATAGTTTAGGAGAGCAGTGCTCGGCAAAAGTATAGATGAAATTTAAACCCTAATTTAATGCTGCAAAATGGAGAAGAATGATGATAAATTGGACGAATATATTCCCGGAAATAAGTATGAAAGTACTTTTAATTTAATGTATATTTATTGCGAGAGCCGGTTTCACTCAGTGATGTACTCGAAAAATTAGTAAAAGGTTTAATGTGCATAAATTAAAAAGTAAGAGGGTACACGTTGCAACTTCAGAAGGAAAATGATGGGTAACTTAGACTAAAAGGTAGAATATAGGTATTGGGAAAGTGGATTGTCTAGTATTCTGATAATCCATGCCTTATAGAAGGGTGAGATGAGTATTCACCTATGAACTTGTAATAAGTAATGAAAAATAAATGCGAAACACCAAATTAGAAGAGCAGACATTTATGTTTATCAGAATTTGATGGATTTCTTTTACGTTGCTCTTTTTCAAGTGTTATTAAAATAAAGCAACACATCTAATAAAACACATAGTGTATAATCTATTTTTCAAACAAAAAAAATCTTCCTATTTTTGCCATATACCCTCTAATGCAGCACTGATTTCGCAGCACATCTTATTATTTAGAAAAAAAAAACAAATATGAAATTCAAAGAAAACTTATAAATAAAACATAACATAAATAAATAAATAGAGATGAGGTGGGAGGGGGTGCACACATTTTAGCTATAAATTTGTACCGTAGTATCTTTCTCCACACTGTTCAGAAAAATGTTCCAAATTCGTGCATAGGTTTTTTTGAAAACAGCTGAAATATTTAATTGTGTGTAGGAGTAGGAGTAAGTGTTCATTACGGCGCATCTAAAAAAAACCTCTATTCATTTTGAATTTACCAAGGAAAAGTTGTCGTTTGTTTTTATTAGTTATGTATTTAAAATTTTGTTGAACTGAGTTTATATCTTCAGTTGTCTCTGGGGCCGTTTATGAAACAAAATTCGTTAAGTTTTCTCGTTTACTTTCTTTCTTTTTCTTTTTTGATTTTTTTTAAGTGAGAAATTGGAGTCCTTAGTTCCAATAGTGCCATATAGCAATCTTAGAGCGTGTGCAAAGGTTTTTTTTATAAATATGAGTTAATATCTTCAGTTATCTATGGAGCCGTTCATTTTCAAAATGCGGTACTTTTATTGCTTTTTCAATACTTTTTTTCATTAATAAGAAATATTAATCATTCGTTCCAGTAATGCTGAAAAGTTGCTATATGGAATGCTTAGAGCTTGCGCAACTTTTTATTGATGTAGGCAAATGGCTTCAGCTACCTTTGGACCCATTCATTACTACACAATTCGTAATTTTATTGTTTTTCAATAGTTGTCTCATAACAATAAATAATAATCATTAGCTCCAATAGTGTCGAATTTCGCACACTATAAAGGTACCATACGCCAACTTTTCGCACTTATTGGAACTAAAAATTACTATATTTTATTTATTTATTTATTTATTTAAAGTATTGAATAAATGATACAACTAACGAATTTTGTATAATGAACGCGCCCCGAGGTAGCTGAAGACATTGGCCCATATCAATAAAATTTTGCACACGCTCTAAAAATAATATATGGCAGCTTGTTGGTCCTGTTGGAAATAAGGATAAGGATACCTATTTCTCATTTTTTGAAAAAAAAAAAAAAACGATCAAAATTAACGAATTTTGTTTTATGAAAGAACCTAATGGCAACTGAAGATATATTAACCGACGTACCAATTATTAGATGAGGCAACTTTTCCGCACGATTGGAAATTTGATATTACAAAAAAAAAAAAGTTTTTTTCGATGCACCCTATAGTGTTCAGGTGTCTTAAACAATGTTAAACTTGTTTGGCAGATCCTTCCCCCTTTTTTAAAATTATTAACTAACTCTATCCAAATCCACCGGAGATGACTTGGCGCTTGCAAATAAGGAGTTACGGGTTAAATGCAATTTTTTTTATGTGTATGCACATAAAGGTGGGTGAGGTCTAATCAAAAGTAGGATAGGCCCTAACAAGTGCATGTGAGAGAATAGACCGTGATGAGGCACAAAAATTAAAAACGATTTTCTCCTCACGCCTACGTGATTCGGCAATTTGTTCGGAGGTCAACCCGGCATGCCTTTTGTGCGTCATCACCAGACCGTGCTTCCTGCGAGGAGAACTGCGCATGCGCCCTCGGCGAGTGGTCATTCACGGCACGCCGCGGCGCCGGGTTTCGTTTTTGTTTTTCCAGCGTTTTGGTGAATATCTATTACAATGGCGAATGACAGGTTGTAAAAAAGTAAAGTTTCCTTTTATCAGGTTTCGTTTCTGAAGCTGTCTGGTGTCGTAAAAATACCACCTGCGGAACGGATATTCGTCTGGGTACGCCACTTGACTGGGAAGTTTGTTCTAGAGTAGACATAAAAGGGACAAAGGGGAAATTATATACAAATTAGAAGCTCTCCATTTGAGCCCTTGATATTGTGGAAAATATATTTTACCCTCATATAAGATCATTGCGGAATTTTCTACGCAATTTAAAGAAAACAATTTCGCCTCGAGTAACAATAAGACACCAAATCTCAGGAATAACAGTAAGATATTGTTCTGTTGCTTTCAGGCAACAATATACTTTAAATTTTTAATGATTATAAATTGTTCACATGTTTGTTCCTGAAATATTTGAAATGTTCTCAAAGAAAAAAAAAAGTATATGAACAAATAAATTAAAAAAAAAAAAACATACACTTGAAGTAAAGTTTGAAAGATGTGTTCGGATGTTTTAGTTTTTTAGTAGCGTTTGAATATAAGACTTGCAAAAAAAAAAAAAAGAAAAAAAAAACAAACAAACCTGTTTTGGATATACAAAAACCCAGAACATTTTTTTTTTTTTACAATTGAAATTTAGTACGGAGAAGAAAGTTACTATTAAGATATTTAAGATAAAAGGTACTGAAGAGATTTATTTGGGAATGGCAAAATAAAACCGCTTTAAGTTTGCTTTAAAATCATTATCAATTTTAAATTACAATACAAGGGTTCTAGTTTTGTTACTCTTGTAGAAACTTCATTAAAATAAACAAATTATACTAACACTAAAAGTAAACTTCGAAAAAAAGCTATGCAATTAAATTTTCCAATACAAGGCTATTATAGGTTTTTTTTTTCTTTTTGTGCAACTTTTTTTGCATTTCTTCAAGAAAATCAGCGAATTATATCAACATTAAACGAAAGCTTCAACACAATTACCGCTCTTTACCTTACATGGCACGATCTTTTCTACTATCATCGTAGACATACGTCCGTACCAACATTTCCGCTTTAGCAAAACAAGAGAGATAATTAGAATTTCACACCAACCGCTTTCCCGAGTTTTAAAGCTCCAGTAAAAAAACACGATGGTATCTTACTGCAACTTATCATTTATTGTTACGCAAACCATTTATTCATTTCACATGCATATCCAAAGCTTTTAAAATATGTTTGACCAACAGACCGAGTGATTTCCTTTGGAATGAGTTGAGAACTCCAATTAGCTTTAATTTATGTGCCCATCACATGAATAATATTAAAACAATGCCATATCAAACTTTTATGATTCGCTTCCAAACCTGACTGAAGCTCGGAAAGGTAGGAATTGTTAGCAGAACAAAGTCCCGGATGCAACTAAGTAATGAAAGGCGGGGTGCAATGAACATCGAGGATGCCCGCATCAAAAGCAGAAGATATATATTTTCACTTTGTTTACTGCTTCCTTCCAAAAATTGTATCCTTTTAGTGTTTTATTGCTTCTCCTTTTTTTTCCAGATAATAATAAGCAGTCCGAATCTGACGCGCTTCTTCAATTCGAAATGTATTATTAGCAGTGACGTCATTTCAAGTTTTTCCAGGGAGGGGGCAAAGGGTCCAAACACAATGCAATTTCATCGGAAAACATAAAAAACCACGCCCACTTGTATGTAAATACATTGATTTTTCAAAATGGGGGGGGGGGGCAATTACCCTCCCCCCTGCCCCCCTAAATGATGGGCCTGATTATTAGCGAGTTAATTTTAGGGATCAAACTAAACAAAGGTGCATGATTTTTATCCCAGCTAATTTTATGTTAAACATTTTAAATGCGAGATTTAGGTGCTATGGTATACACTATTTGGTTCCTCGCGGCACCCATGGGATGCCATAGGGCATTGATAGGGTGCCACAGGGAGCGAAATGGCACCTTCAATAATGCTAGGGAGTCAAGCGGCATCCTTCAGGGGGTGCCACTGGTGCTACAGCGTTTAACCCTTAGCCTTTCATGCTCCAGCGGGACTCAGAATTCCCGCTTACATTCATTTAATACTGTGCATCCTTTTTGGCTGTAATCATGCTGAAGTTGTTAAGTACCACTCTTGTACTTCGCTGATTGGACGATAGATGGTACCTGCGATCAGAAACAGTTTTCTTAGGGACCCTAAGGTGCAGGAGGCCTTAGACCCTACTCGTTTTCAAAATTTTTGTAATTAATTTGGCACATAAAGGGTTAAAGGGGCCAAGTGCAACCTGTAGTTTTGACAGTGTAGGCGCGTGTTTGTCGGCGTGCCAGTTTGTGCTCAAACACAGGGCACCCCGAACTTAAATTTTTGGGCGAGTGAAAACTCCCAATTCGCCGAATAGAACAGGTATGCGCACGTAACTGCATCAAAGGAAAAGCGGGCATTTGAAAACTGCAATACTCCAGTTTTGTCCCCAAATTGGTGAATTTTTAGGAGGCCACACTGACCTATCTACTGCTCAAATACAGAGCGTTTATTTGACATTCAGGAAGGCTGCTTATTGGTCTCACTTCCATTTAACTTCATATTCATGTTTCACGGCTTCTTGATTTATATTCTTATGATTGTTCGCTCTAGTCTCCTGATCCTTTTTCAATTTTGATGAAAAACAAGTACAAAAATAATCTCACAATCTTGACTTTTGCATTAAAATTCCTAGGAAATTTAACTTTGTATCTTCGCGTAAAAATTTAAAATTTTATTTCGACCTTTAAGGATATTAAAAAACTATTTTTCAAATTTTAACACAGGAAAATACATTATTTCTACCACGTCATTATAGGAAAACTGAACTTCAGTTTGTACTATCTTTGCATCGTGAAACTTCCCAAGAATACCTAATACCTTTAAAAAATGTCCAATTTCAATCCATCCGTGTATCCAAGTTTTGAGAAAATATACCTCAATTTGTTCCTCAGTTGTTTAAATAAGCTGGTTGCTTTGAAGTTGCGTCAGTTAGAACGTTTAAATACAATAACTATGAATGAAATTGATTTAATGTAGCATGGTCTCGTCGTCGGGATTGGCTATAAATCAGATTTGGTGGATAATTTTACATTGAAATTGTATTTTCAATGTATAGGTTGGTGCGTATGAAATGTCGGATTCTTAAGTGATTGTATAAACTGCATATCTTTCTTCAAAAGCTGTTTATTCAATCAAAGTATGCTCCATTCGCTTCAATACACTTCCCCCAACGAGATTTTAAAGCGTAGATGCCTGTCTTAAAAAAATTTTGGTCTTTAGAACTAATTAACTCTGATATCGAGTTTTTTAGACTGTCTTCATTTTCATAGTGTTTGCCCCTTAAAAACAGCTCTAAATGCTTGAAAAAATGAAAATCGGTCGGCGAGAGATCCGGTGAATATGGTGGATGCCGCAAAACTTCATATTCCAGTTCGTTCAGTTTCGCAATTGTTTCGTGTGTCGGCAGAATTCATATCGGCAATAAACTCAAAAGAAATAACAAAAGGGAAGACCTTCGAGAAAACCTATTTTGCTAAAATGAGTCTCTGGCAATGGGCAATACGACTATGAATGAGGTTATGCCAAAAACAAAAGAAAAACGAAAACAGGGAGACAAACGTCCGCATGTAAAGAGAATCCGACATATCATACGCACCAATCTAATAAATTAATGGCTCATGCATTAACGTGTTTGGCGGATAAGCTTAAAGTGTAAGTTCAACGTTTAGTAGCATTTTGTAATATTATATATTTCTTTGACAGGCATTTTCATATTTTATCAGAATTCTATGAGTGAATGAGGAGTCAAGATTTTTGAAATTTTGTCACAATGACATCTTTGCATTCGTTATTGCGAAAAGTTTAAATTGTCAGAAACAAATTCAAGTTTTGTTTTATTTATTTTTTTTTAATTGTCTTATTAGCTTTTTTTTCTTACAATTAATTACTCTCCAAAACTTTGAAGGCAAGTACGAAAATTATTCTCACGTCATATTCATATATATAAAACACTAACTCCGAAATATGTGTGTCCGGGTAAACTCAGAAACTACCGGACCGATTTCGTTCCAATTTGTACAGCAGGTGCTGGTTAGCTCAGGACAGGTTGTTAAACCAGGTTGGGAAAAATTCGATGAATAGTTCTTTTTTTATTCGAAATGATCTTGGTCTCATTGGAAAGATTACGAAAAATCCCTTAATGGAACATTTTCTACCTACGTGAAGGTGGATGTTGAAAAATCACGTGGAAACGACTTGCTTTTCCCGCTTAACCCCTTATGTCCCGACGGGACTCAAAAGTCCCGCTTATATTAATTCAGTGTTATGAATCATGTATGGCTGGAATCATGCTGGAGCTTTTAAGTACCACTCCTTGTACTTCGCTGAGAGGCAGACAGATGGTATTTGCGATCAGAAACAGTTTTCTTAGGGGCCCTAGGGCGTAGGGGGCCTTAGACCCTACTGTTTTTTTAAATTTGCTAAATTAATTTGGGGCATAAAGTGTTAAAGTTTGTAAAAATCAAGTTCTTATTGCCGTTGCCATTTTGTTCAAGCGTGAAAAAATTGACTTCGACATTTCAAAACGAAGTAAATTTAGCCAAGGCTTAGCTGGATCTTTGCAGTTTACGGGATCACGTTTAAATGTTTTGAAGGTGAAAACATTACTCTTTCTCTATTTTTTTTAAAATTTACTGCACTAGCGCAGGCCGTACGAGTACTGCTAGTTAAATACAATACTTCAGTAAGATTTTTAGTAAGATTTCAGCCAACTTTTATTATCAACTCGAACTTTAAATTAGAAGCACGTATGAATAATGGGCACCATTAATAATATTGAAATTATTTCTCTGCTCTGTGCTGCAGAACTCTTGTGGAAGAATTCAAAAGAGCCAGAGTTTAAAATACGGAAATCGTTTAAATTAGCCTTGTTTGCAGTGCAGCGATCAATCTGAAAACCTCGGCTTCCTCTTATAAATGGGATTCGAAATTCTTCTGGACCTCTTAATAGTTCCCCTTCTTCTTTATGATCCATAATTTATGTTAGTTATACGTATAATGAAGATGTACATTTAAAAAAATCTAAATATTCAAAGCAGAAATAAAGGAATTTTGAATATTTATTGTGTTAAAACGATATTTTTTCAACCTCTTGCATTCGGCGAGGGATGAATATTTCATGAGATGTCAAATAGTTTTCTTTAGCAGACAAAAATACTTTTAAATTAAATAAAGCTTCGATGGCATTACGCCAGTCTCGACGCATTTAAGGCAAAATGTTTTCCCTTTCCCTTTTTTTTTAAAAAAACCTCCCGTTTTCGCTCTAAATAAATATCAATAGCTCTTTAGGAATGTAAGCTATGGCTATTATTCGTAACATTATTTTTCACTTTCCTGTGGATGATGAGTAATAATTTAAAATATCTCTCGTAACTATTCAATTTTTAAAATGCCGAGCATTATAAAAAAAATATTTTTTTGAATTTGTACATTTTTGTACAGTTAATGGTTGTTCATTTTCCCAGTGTGAATTGAATTCATATCGATTGTTATGATCGTGTGTAATATTAAAAAAACCCTTTTTATTATACAATTGTATGGTGTATGCTCAGTTACTCACTTCATTCATTTAAAATGGCGTTCTTTTTTTTCATACATGTGCCAAAAAAGCAGGCATGTCTTTTTTTTTTGTCAGAATCTTAGGAAACATTGCTTGTTCCCAGCTACAGAATGAACGAAAGTCGAGGACGATAAGGATGATGTCTCAACATGTTTTTATAAGAATCAGAAAGCAAAGCCTGTAGAAATAATTAAAAAAAAATCATATTTCTGCCAACCTTGTGATTTCACCTCCACCGTAAATAAGGGATGTCTTCTTCGCCTGCTAAACAACTAAACATACACTGATGGCGAAGTTAATATTAAAAAATGCCTGGTACACTGAAAGCCAAGTCGGGCCCCTTGCTAGTTGACTGCCAGGCCCCTACCGACTCCAATCCGAGCCCCTCAAAGGACTGGTTCCTAGTTTCCGAGTAGGCTGACATGTCCTCTCGCAAGCTCCGAAAATTAAGGAGATGGTGCAGCTTTTCCTTGTCCTAATCTTTACGTGACGCATGGAACCTTTTTGGGATATTCTTCCGGTATATGAATGCAAAGTTGTAGGGCCTAGGTTTCTGCAAGTCAATCGAAGGATATAATTTCTGCATACTCACCGATTCCAAGTCTGCTCTTCAGACTCTCCAAGTCCAACACACTAAAAACTACTTTCGATTACCCGAAACCCAGGAACTGCTGAAAAGCCCTGATGATAAAAAAAAAAAAAAAAAAAAAAAAAAAAAAAAAATGCACATTCCCAATGAACCCCCAACGATTGTGTGTTGTGCTTCACTAGATGCGTTTTATACAGGCTGTATCATTACTCAGAACATCAATGGTAAAAATTTGCCCGCTAGAGAGCGCTGAACAAAGACCACCCAAATGTTTGTTTACATTTATTAGCATATTGTTTCTGCTGTAAAAAGTGATGTTTATTCTATCTTTTAGGGTTAAAAAATATTGATATAGTTAACTGAAGTGGAGTACAGAGTGAATTGATGCCGAAAGGCGTTATTAGTACTGCTTTTTAGGGGAAATAAATTCCCCTTTCAGGTAAAGTTGGTCGCAACTCATGATTCAGTCATACGACATTCATTCATTGTTTACTTTCTTCGAATTAACAACATATAGCAATGGCGTTCAATTTTGACATCTCTGCATTAATAAAATATACGCTTAAATTCACCGACGATAAATAAAAATGTAGCAATGAAATAATATTGTTCTAATTTACTATTTTGATTCATTATTGTTGCTCACACGATCTTAATTGCTACGCAAAAGTTCAGATGTTCATTTTGATGCCGTTGATGCATCAGAGCGATAAATGGCGAATCTATTCGTCGAGACATTTCATTTTTTTTTATTTTGTTGCCTCAGAATGAAATGTACCGTAATGAAACGATGGTGTACAACAGAAAGACGATTGACAACAAAACATTTATTTCTTACCGTTGCCATTTTGAATTAAAACGTTAATTAAATTATTGAACTATTTAAAATTCCAAGATATTTATTTCTTTCCGTTGCGATTTTAAATTAAAACATTAATTAAATTGAACTTTTTAAAATGAAAGAGTGTTATTTTTTTCCCATTGTCATTTTGAATACGTGTTATAACAAAGTTCTAACAATTGTTTTTATTCTAATTATTAATGACATATTTTTTCTCTGGTACTATTTTGAAAATGTGTTTTTAAATAAAATTGCAATTGCTGTTTTTAGAAGGGGCTTTTTTTGGCTGCGATCCAAATATTAAAAGAACTTTTTCGTTTAGAATTTTGCAATTAATTTTACAGGAAGAAAGCGGTTTGGAAATATTTGTTTTTGGAAAGGAATTGTATTTGTTATTTAGGGAGAGTGCTAAATATGCGCTACTTGACATCGTCTTTATTTTTGAGGAAGCATGTGCAAATAATGCGATTGATTCTTTGATGCAGGAAAGCTTTTTAGCGAGCCACCTTGGCGGCGAGTAGTTTATTGAAACTTACCTCGCTACTGTAAAGGCGAGCCGCCTTGACGGCGAGTAAACTGTTTAAACTTTCCTCATTACTTTAAAGGCCAGCTGCCTTGGTGGCGAGTAGTTTTCTCAAACTGCCTTCACTACATTACAGCCCGTGCAACGCCGGGCCACGCAGCTAGTGTTATACTAAAAAATGGAGAGGTGCAGCTCTGGCTTGTATTTATTTTATAGCAACTGAACAGAGTACTTCTTTGAAGAGTTTCTAAGTTGAGGTGCACAAAATTGTTAGAGAATCTCGGATTCAAAGGCAGATTGTACTATTAGTCCAGCATACTTCTCAGAATAACCGGAATGATCCAAGTCTGTTTCGAAATGTCCCCTGTTCAATAACTTCCCCCACAGCTCGAGCTGGTCGGTTTCATATTGCGACAAATCATTACATCCATCGATTTCATGTTGCGGATGACCCCTTTTGTGGGGTTTGCGAAAAGGCGGGAGGGACTCTGGAGCCTATTTTATTGCAGTGTCTGGCTATAATTTCGGCATTAAAAAACCACAACTGCTTAAAGTACTGTAGGGATGAAATGATACTTGCTTAGAACGGATACGGCAAGAGAGTTGTTTTTGGAAAGATACTGCATTGATTTTCTGGAGGCATCAACTAATCAAGATTGCTTATATAGATTAACTTAGTTGAAAGATGAAGATACGGTAGATCTTATGAGTTCAGAGAGAGCGATAAATTAATTGAAATTCAATTTTCAAGTATTTATCTTCCTACCAAATAGTATACAATGGAATTTCGATTGTCATTTTTTTTAACTTCCAAGACCAACAGCCTTCTCTTGAATGAAAACTTGTTTGATGATTTATGGAGTTAAATTTCGGAAATTTAGCCAATTCGAGTTATGTATTTGTTTGTTTGCCAAACATTTGTTTGGTCTCTTGCAAGGGCATAATGTAAAGCTGTCTTAGGTTTTTAAAGCAGTAACGTAAAATGGATTAAATAGTTTTTACCTGGATTTTCGGTTTTCGGTCGATTTTCTGCTGATGCCCGGCTCTAACTCCCGGTTATGATTAAACTGAAATGAACCTAAATGTTCCATGGCTAACTCACACACATACGTGTTCGTTTCGTTGCTCACAAACAGCTCTAGCAAAAAAGTGGATGAAATATTTTTTTTTTTTTTAACAACACGTGAAGCAGTACATTAAGAAATCTTGTTTAGAAAGCAAGTATTCATTCGATTTTCTCTTTTGAAACATTTTTCTTCTATTACTTCTCCGTGAATAAAGACGCAATAGCTGTTTTCTGGTGAAATAATGCAACTCGTTGTGTTAAATTGCACTTCAAATGTGTATTTCTGGATGAATCTCTTCCTGAAGTAATGATTTCGAAAACATGGGCAAAACTGAAGATGCTTTCCTGCTATACGTCCACATAGTGGTATTTTCAACGCCTCCAAAAGCGTACTTCGCGCATTGAAAATCGCAAGCACGTTTTGCAAATTTATTCAAGCGCATTTACCTTCTTTGTATTTTGAACAGAAATTTTGTAAGGTGGGAAACAGAGAAATGTGGAGAGCATTCGGAAATTTTAAAACGTTAAACTTGAATGTTTTGCTATTTTTTAAATGCAAAATGTCAAACATTCCTAATGCTGAAAAACGTCGTTTCGTTCCTCGCAGTTTTTCCTTTTGTCTTAGAGAGTTAGGGAATTGATCACATGCATGAGGTCTTTACTGCTTTGTGCATTTCACTCTCACAGAAGAAATTTCACTGCCCTAAACATTTTCAAAGAGTTTTTAAGACCTGAACATCATAGCCTGTCTTCGCATAGAATTGTATTATTAAAATAAATTTGGTTTGTTAATTTGGTTAGTAGGTTAAATTTAAAGCTCAGTAGTCCTTTTGAATATTAATTGACTATAGCCATTTAGAGTAACTTTGAGCCAAAATGTCTATGTTTCAAACTGTAACACTCCTATTTTAATATATTTCTTCTGCTTTGTATGGTAAAAAAGAGGAAGATACATTCCTTAACTAGACCATATACATGTTCGAATTTAAGAAATAATTGTTACATATGTTTAAAAAAATATATTAGCTTGGTTCAAAGCTGCCCTGTGGTTCAGAGAAACTTTGCACCGCGTTAGAAAGAGGACACAAAACAAATCTATTTTATAAAAAAAAAGGACAATTTTAAACCAGAAAAATGAAACTTCTTAGTTTTTAAATCGCCCCTGCTGTAATTTCAATTCGTATTCAAGCATAAAACCATAAAAATAGATTAAATTGATTTTTCCCCTTTATTTTAAAAGAACAATTAACAAGAAAAAGTTTTTTTTATTAAAAAAATCGCCCTAATGTAACAATGAGCTAATCTTTTCTGCCAATTATATCGCGTTTTCGAATATATAGAGCTTTTTTATTGTCTTTCTGCAAACCCAGTAGAACGAGGTGTTGAAAAATAGTAAAAAAGCAGTCCAAAATTTTGTACTGTGAAATGAGTAAAGATAGGCAACGTTTAGTACAAATATATACATTTAAAATGAGTTAAAAGAGGTGCAATGAACAATAATATAAATGTGCAATAATGAAATCTTTTCTATTTTTTCAACAAGGAGTAAAAAACCTACTTCAAAACCTTGTCGGGTATGTGTAGCACGTGGCTTTTTAGCGTTATTTTTTTAAAACTAAAATATACACTTCCTTCCCCCCTTAAAAAAAAGGCTTTTTCAAAAATGTTGGCTTACATATTTTTTAAAGAAAGCACAGCTTGCAATTAAACGAAAACAAGCAATATCGTTACGTAGGTACAATTTGCAGTCACAGTGATAGTTATATTGAACGTAATTAAAAGCATTCAAGAAGTTCTTTCCACTTCAAAAGCACCCTCGGTAATTTAATGAATTCGTTGAAGGTAATTCATTCCAACAAGTTCTTTTACCGAACCAAAGGAGAGAAAAGTATCGAAGTCCTGATCCATCGAAGTCCAATACCAACGAACCATCAATCAGACAAACCTCTGATTGGTTGGGGACAACCAGAGATGAGCAGTAGCCAATTTAGTGAACCAATTGACCCTCACTACGCTTTGATCCCCCTTCCACTTCTTGTTTATTGATCATTTATCCGAAAATTTTGAATGTCATTGACGTCCCTGTAAGAACTCGATACTTTGATTAGAATTATATGTTGCAGAGTAGGCAGCATCCTAATTCAAAATAAGGTAAAATTCCCGTCCCATCAAAGAATACTAATACACTAAAAATAAATGTTGTTTTTACAATATCATGCATGTAATTTTATAGTAATTTTACACTAATAAACTAAAGTTGCTAATTGTACGGAAGTAAACTGTAAAATTGCTATTTTTACGGTAATAAACTGTAAATTGCTAGTTTTAGTTTATTAATGTGCTTTTACAGTTTTAAACTGGAACCTCTGCTGCCAGTATTATACTGCTGTTTTTACAGTATAATGCAGCTAATTTTATTGCAATGACAAGGGCTAATAGTTAGAGCTAATTCCTTTAGCTAATAGTTATGATTAATTGTAAAATTGCTAGTTTTACAGTAATACAGTGTAAAATTGCTAGTTTTACGGTAATAAACTGTAAAATTGCTAGTTTTAAGGTAATAAACTGTAAAATTGCTAGTTTTACGGTAATAAAGTGTAAAATTGCTAGTTATACGGTAATAAAGTTTAAAATTGCTAGTTTTACGGTAATAAAGTGTTAAATTGCCAGTTTTACGGTAATAAAGTGTTAAATTGCCAGTTTTACGGTAATAAAGTGCAAAATTGCCAGTTTTACTGTAATAAAGTGCAAAATTGCTAGCTTTACGGTAATACAGTGCAAAATTGCCAGTTTTACGGTAATAAACTGTAAAATTGCTAGTTTTACGGTAATAAATGTAAAATTACTAGTTTTACGGTAATAAAGTGTAAAATTGCTAGTTTTACAGTAATAAAGTGTAAAATTGCTAGTTTTACGGTAATAAAGTGTTAAATTGCCAGTTTTACGGTAATAAACTGTAACATTGCTAGTTTTACGGTAATAAAGTGTAAAATTGCTAGTTTTACTGTAATAAACTGTAAAATTGCTAGTTTTACGGTAATAAAGTGTAAAATTGCTAGTTTTACAGTAATAAAGTGTAAAATTGCTAGTTTTACAGTAATAAACTGTAAAATAGCTAACTTTACAATTATTACTGTGGTTTTACAGTTTTAAACTGAAATCTCTGCTTTTAGTTTTATACTGTAAAAACAAGTTTTTTTTTTTTTGCAGTGTACAGTTTGCAAAACCCCTCTCCTACGTTCGCGCATTTCCTCAAACTCATTTGAAGACATTAACCATTTCAGATAATTAATTGTTGAGCAATGTTGAAATTCAACACTGATTTTTTACGAAAATTCGGATTTAAGCTCATCTCATTATTTAAATTGTAAAGCAGTGTTTAGTACAAACATTTATTTGAAGAGTTGAAAATAAATCTTAACCCGTTAATGCCTAGCGTCCTTTTTTTGGAACGGTCCAAAAAAGGGTCTGAATTTCCTCCAAGCGAACTTTTCAACCAAATAATAGTGTTCAATGAGTACCTCGGTATTGTTTCAATTCATTATTAACAGATTGCAGCACATAACCATTGTAGAGTATGTTCTGTAGCAGTTTTAATATGATCTTAATCAAAAATGACATCGTTCACAATCTCAAGAAAAAAAGCTAAGTTTTCAAAGTTATTCCCAGCTTCCCAGTTTATGTTAAATGCTGATTTTATTTCTTCTTATAAAATGTCTTTCTAAATATTATATCGTAATCAGAAAAACATTTTAGTAAAAAAAGTATGTAACCTCTGGGGTCTATCGTCACTCTTAAGGGACGATTTTTCTTTCCTTAATAAAAAAATCATTTTTTACATAATATTTTTTTAAAATTATTTTTTCTGTCCATTAAACACTGTTTGTAACCAGTATACAAAATCTGTACCTCAGAACCAGACTAACGTAAGTCCATTTTCGTCATTTTTCGGTAGAGGGGAAAAACTATTGTCGAATACATCGTTTTTCCCCTCTACTGAAAAATGACGAAAATGGACTTACGTTAGTCTGGTTCTGAGGTACAGAAATTTCTTTGGAAAAAAAATGTCAGGCATTAATGTGTTAAGCTGTGTTTAGAAAAATGGAGCTTCTTATGTTTGTACAAAGTAAATGTTTGAGATTTCCTTTGTGAAACATTAGAGCTAAGATTTTATTTTAGGTGAATATTATAAACGAGATACAGTCGAACCCACTTAATGGAATAGAAATTTTTCCGCGAAATTTTCCTCTAATACGCGAGATATTCCATTATCCGGGATGAAAATAATGTATTTCAATGGTTTGATATATTGAAAATGTATTACATTAAGCGGGATATTCCTTTAAGTGATATTCTAATAAGTGGGCTCGACTGTACTTGATAAATATTCAATTGAATTGTCGTTTTCAGACAAATAAGTGCATATACTTGCACGCTATGTCTCGATTTGTTTTCTTTCTTTAGATAGAATATCAGATCTATTCAAAGTATAAACAGGCTTTAAAGAAGAAAAAAAAAAGATATTCATACGTTCGTAAGTACACATGTACGCATGGATAAATTTTGAGTATATTTTTCATGACATATCTTATTTATTATATTTGTACGTATGTGATTGTCGTCCTTCATTTTCTAGTTTTTTTTAAGAGGCAAACAAAACCGGTTAATCTCCAGTTGTATACTAGCACAGCTATTTCATCAGTGGGGGGAAAAAAGAAAAACAAAATAGTTCAGGATAAAAACCACAGAGGAAAAATACTATTTCCGAGCCTTTTTGTTCAGCGATAACGTACATTTATATAGCAGATTTCCCAACTTTATCTGTCTGATGATTTGGAAGAAGAAGAACGCCTGCCAATAACATAACCAGATGTCCCCTCATAAATACTGAACATTTCCATAATGTTGTTTGCTTTCACAATGGAATAAAATTGGGCCGTTAGAATCATCTCTGTCCGAGGCCGTTATCCGAGCCCACAAACACACCACGACATTCCAAGGAAATTCTAAGAATATTATCGTTATTCTTCGGCATAAATGCGAATCGCTTGCATCTTTGGAATGTATGCACATCAGCATTGCATATTTTATCCCCCGAGAAAAATCTCGAAAATTACAAATTTATTCAACTCGCCTGGAGACGTTCCGACGTCCAAACAGCTCCCCCTCGCATCTGCCAATCACCCGCGGATAAAAGATGTGACGCAATTACGGCGGCCCCTTCAATTTTGGTGACTTATATGGGGTTAGACTGCAGGTTTGAAATTAAATTTGCTACTCCGAGGGTTGCATAATTTACCACGAAGTTTCGTCTCCGGGATCTCTTATTTTTTTATGATCCCGCAGACATCAAGATTAGGTTTTTGCGAAGATGATTTGCTGGCAAATTTATAACTCTCATAGTTTTCTGCTTTTCTGTGGCTCTTAAAGTAATACTATCGTCATGAGATATTTTTGGATTCGAAGTTAACGGACCAGGCAGCTTCAGAGAATGACAATCTTGAAGAGAGTTACAAAAAAGATAACTTCTCTTTGAGTAAGAGTTTTTTTAATGTGAGAAATGTTTTACTTCTGTAGAAAACTGAAATTATTAAAATTATTTGACTTTTTACACTGCAAAAAAGAAACTGTTGTTTTTATGGTACAATACTGTCATTAAAGGTTCCAATTAAAATTGAAACTAAAATGCACAGTAAAAAACTAAAAAATTGCTAATTTTACAGTAATGGCAGTCGAGGTTCAAGTATTGCGCTGCAAAAATGAAAGTTCATTTTTTGCATAATTGAATGAATTGTTTCATCCCACATAAAATCTTTAGCAATGCTTTAGGTGAACTTCTGTGTTTTACAAAGTCAGGGTTGGCACGTCCGTTCTACATTCTCGCAATCTGCACTAAAAACAATTCTAGTAGTTTTCGCAAGACCTCCTAAAGATTAAAGATTACAAATAAACGAAAAGGATCAATTACAAATATAACTTATTGATGGCTAGCTCAAAACAAGCGATTTCTGGCTCATATGTGTCAAAAAATGAAAAAAAAAAAAATAATAATAAAGAATAAACTCAAGTCAGAGATGGATACAAGGAAGGGGCGAAAGGGTGATCTCCCCTCGTTGAAGGACAATCCACAAGTAATTTTTCGATACCGTAAAGTCGGGTTACTTGGACCCACAAGATGGTTACTTGAGCCCACATTAAAATGATAAAATCTGGATTTGGTACTAGCGTTAGAGACTGTAGAGTGCTTCTACCTCGCGGAGAAACGAGGAACTACGTACAAGTCTTCAACCAGTGAGTACCAAACCTAGATTTTATCATTTTACTGTAATGGGCTCAAGTATCCCCCTAGGGTCCAAGTACCCCGACTTTACGGTACTGAAGTTTTAAAAATGCAATTTTATACGAGTTGTAATAATGTTGGGGGAAGAGAACTGGGGTTTCTCTCCCGGAAATGTTTCAGAACTGAAATCCGAAATATTTGTAGTATTTGTAAACCAGTACACAAGCAAAAAGTAACAAAAATTTACCCCCTCTCCCTTGAAAATTTTCGGGATCCACGCTTGACTCAAGTTTCAAGGAACAAGGAGAAATTTATCGATACTACCCCTCCAGATGCTTGTAGAATAAAAGCCTAGAAATACTACTGTCAGCTATTCATTCAAAGTAATTAAATGGAGAAGAAAAATAGATAGTTCCAAAAAAAAAAAAAAAACCGTCGGAAATTGGAGCTCCGTCGAAATTCTGTACCGGATATAGTTCGTTTCGTACGCAGTGGGTTTACTCTACGGTCTCACATAAACTAAGTCCTGTGTTCTCTAATTGTCCATTTACTTGATTAATTTGTAGGAGAATTCGTTTTAAAGGCTGCGAAAACAGAGCTGTTATCCGATGTTTGAGTTTCTGATTCGAACACAATTACGAATGTTAGGAAAAGGAAGAATCTGATGGTGCTGATAGATCAGGAATTCGTTAAAGATAATGAATTTATTACATCTGAATATTTACGCTCGGGAATATGAAATGACATCGCAAAATGTGCAAGATAAAACCAGCATTTGTTGTCGTGATGAGAACTTCACTAAATTTTGCTGTTTTCATACGGTTTGCTACTCATTGATTAAATTACGGGGTGGGGGGTGGGGGTCGCTACAAAATGCTTCTGACATAATTGAAGGGCTTGGTGGATGAAGGGGCTATGTTACATTTAAAAAAATGAACACTCTGGACAATGGTAAACAAAAAAACCTTGATTCATTAAAAGGTAGATGTCATTAGACCAATTTCATATGCACACTAACGATAAAGCCTGAAAGCAAAAAAGCCACAACAACTGCAACAATACTGTACCTCAGAACCCTCAGAACCAGACTAACGTAAGTCCATTTTTGTCATTTTTCGGTAGAGGGGAAAAACGATTGTCGAATACATCGTTTTTCCCCTCTACTGAAAGATGACGAAAATGGACTTACGTTAGTCTGGTTCTGAGGTACAGAATAAAGCTTTGACCTTTAATGACTCGCAATTTCTGTTTTGTCACATAACCCCTTCGTCTCCCAAGCGCATGCTAGGAAAAAATAATTTATTGAATCCAAATAATGACCACCATTTTGCCCCTATACCACCTCTCTCCACCCATTTTCAGAAATAGCACCCGCCCCACACACACACACACACACACACACCAATGTTTTTTTTTTTTTTTGAGTTTTCTAGTTTCTCAGCCATTAAACTTGTTTAAAGCATTATATTAACCCATTAATGCCTAGCATCAAAGGCGGATCCAGAAATGTTCCAAGGGAGGGGCGATTGTTTTTTTTTCTATTTGCCCCCTTTTTTTACCACGTATCTTGGTTAGCACATGTTTGTTACAAATATTTCGGTCTTCAATTTCGAAAAAATTCCAGACTACAGCCCCGAATCTCAACCACTTCTCATAGTATTATCGAAGATCAATCTAAAATTGCCTTTTTTGAACTTCAAAATCGAAAAACTGCTGGAAAAGAGTCCCTCAAGGGAGGGGCGATCGCCCCCATCGCCCCTCCCTTGTATCCGCCCCTGCCTAGCGTCTCTTTATAGGGACAAGTCCAAAAAAGGGTTTGAATTTCCCCAAAATGAACATTTCAACCAAATAATAGTGTTTAATTAGTACCTTGGTATTGTTTCAATTCGTTATTAACAGATTGCAGCACATAACCATTGTAAAGTGTGTTCTGTAGCAGTTTTATTAGTTAGTTGGGTTAAAAATCGCTGCATAGAAACCCGTTTTAATTAAAGACCAGATCGATTCAATTTTTCTAATGAAGAGCATCTGCGAAAATGTACCCCCCTTCCTCGGGTAACATCAACATTATTTTCTCTACTCACATTTTTGACAGCACAGGTCAGTACATAGCGTAAAATAGAAATATCACACATATTTAATTAGAGTTTGAATGGAAAATGAGAAAACAAGGCCAATTTGCTTCAAATTCAGCTACAGCTAAATTGTTTTTACATACGTACAAAAACAGATAATACTAAAAGTTATTTAAAGGAAAAGTAATTCCTTTAGATAACGTAAATATGCAGGTCTGAAGCTTGAAAACGCCTCCTTGCAGTGGTTTAAAAAATTAGCTGAAGAAGTAACACATTCCATTTCTTATTTAAGGTAAAACATAGGCTTCAGGCAGTGTGTGATTGTATTTTACTTTCAGAAGAACAAAAAAAAAAAAAAAGTAAAAAACACATAAGCATGAATAAATAAATACTTCACGAAGCTTAAAAACAAGTTATAAGGTGCTAGATTTATTTGTTTTACCTTTTTCATCAGTCATTAGTCAAAGACTGCAGCGCCTCCTACATTTTACTTAAATTGCGAAAAGGTACAGCGGAAAATAGTTTTTGACGTTCCCGTAAAATTATTAACAATAGACTAAGTTGGTTTTTATACTAAATACCCTATTTAAATATTACTTTCATGAAACAAAGCTGGAGTGCTGAAAATAATTATGAAATTAAAACTTACTTATATCTGATCTTGAGCTTTTTAGAACACAATTCCATACTGACACAAATACTCCTCTATCGTCTGCAGAAATATACTGGTCGATTTTTACCAAATTGCCTTTTGAAAACCAATACGCTTCAATGCGAAAATCTGGAGAAGAAGTAGGGGAAAAAATTACTAAAATAGTTTTGCAAACACATAAAAAGAATTAAATTAACATAAGATATAACAAAATAAAACAGGGGAATAGATATTGTTTTTAATGAAAATAATGAGATTTTTATATCCATTAAGAAAAGTATTATATTATGCGCCGATTGGCAACACATAAGCATTTTAAAAGCTTTTTCTTTATGTTGGCTAACAGAAAGATAGGGCGCTTTTATGGCTCTAGGGTACGGAAAACAACAGACAATGCTTTAAATAAAATCGTTTTAAAATGTAAGGAATCATAGTGATAAAACCACATTATTCCCTAGCGACAAATCTAAGTTTTTAAAAACATTTACTAATAAAAAGGTAGCAAAATAATCAAACTTTAATTTAGGCAGGAATTCAAGTGAAACAGGCGATCGTAAATTGCAATCGCTGCAGGAAATGAATTACATTAGAACGTTTCTTGATACTGGAAATGAATTACATTAGAACGTTCATCGTGACGTCAGCGTGACGTTTGCCTATGAAAAACGAGCTAGATAAAACGTCACAGCCTACTTGGCGAATAAGAGGAGATCGCTGACTGCTTGTGAGCTCTTATTGGCTCCACCCGTAGTGACGTCAGTACCAAGTTAAGTTGCATTAGCATTTATTTTGCGATCGCATCGAAGCGATTGCAATGGTGTTTCACTTGAATTCCTGCCTTAATAAGTACATGAAAGCAAGAAATCCATTTTGAGGAATTGTATTTTAA
This sequence comes from Uloborus plumipes, assembly GCA_038373865.1. Classification (NCBI taxonomy): domain Eukaryota; kingdom Metazoa; phylum Arthropoda; class Arachnida; order Araneae; family Uloboridae; genus Uloborus; species Uloborus plumipes. Next base: position 55,764 of record JAXGGA010000592.1, read on the forward strand.
AATAGTACATATGGAGCTTTTAATTTATTTTCCCCAAATTTATATGTACTGGCTCATCTATATAGACAGGCCGACGCATCAAGATTAAGTTTCACCACTTTGGATCCAATTCCTTAACTTTTACTTTCATATTTTCATTGTTGCGGAGTAGGGTTACCAGAAAAAAGTTTTGGCACATTGCTAAGCTTTGCCAAATCCGCGTGCCGCTAATAATTGCTCACAGTGAAAAATTACCAAAACGCGATTACTGGCCAGAAAAGACAACCTCTCAAACACACAAGCACGCGTTGGATCCAAAGTGGTGAAACTTAATCTTGATGCGCCGGCTCGTATATATAGGGGCCTTAGGCTCATCTAAGTTCAAGCGCGTGTTTGGGATCGCACAGAAAACTTTAAAGTTATATCAGATCGAATAGTTTATGTTAATCATAATCATTTTTCCTCTGCCATAAAACGTGCAGAGCAAGAAAGATGAAAAAAGTAATTGAGATTATTAGGAGAAATTTAGGTCCGATAAAACGTTAATTTTTATCTCTTTTCTGAAAATAAGAGGTCTTAGAATTTCTTAACGGAGAATTTTACAACCATTTTAATGTTAATCACATTATTTAAGATAAGTATAGTGTCACGAACCTGGCAACAAGTATTTATAAGTTTTTACCAAGCTGTGTTAATTACTGCGGTTGCCATGGTTACTATTTTCAGTTTCTTTTCCGTTCCAAAAATGAGAATTGCAATGAAATGTATCTGGCGTTCATGCACTGATATCAAATAAATATTTGTCGTGCTAACCGTATCTAATTAATTATTGATAAATACGATATTTAGATTAAAAAAATTGAATTAATAATTCATAGTATAGTATTTTATCTGTGTTTAAAATATAAAAAGCAACTTTATTTTTTGTATAATATCAGAAGTTAGAATAGTTTTAAAATAAATTAATGGACTGTAGTACTGGTAAGACGAAGAAACAAATACTAGCCTTTGTGCTGAAATTGAAAAGTAATTTTAGTAATGTAATGTTGCACTAAGTAGGGGTGGGAATGCAGATATGAGTTTTGGAGGTACAAGCAGCTTCTTTTTCATTAAAAACAATGTGAACTGTGAACTTGTGAATGAAAATATAAGATATCTGTTAATTTTAAGTTTGCCTACTTACAAAATCACCTGGAAGACCTCAGTTTCTGCCTCTCTGATTTTTTTCAATGAATTGATTAAAAAAAAAAAAAACTGATCTTCAGTTGTTGTTACTGTAACTTTACCTACTGACTTAAAATCAACCCTAGTTTTGATTTTCAGCTAGGTATTACAGTGACCCATTTTTGAAAACCAGCCACAGTAATTAATTAATATTAGTAATTGTCTCAATTTAGGTGATCCGAATTTAGCCATTCTCCCTAAGTTAGATTGCCCCTAAAAAATAAAATTAAATTTTTTCTCATCACAATACGGTGGTACTGTAGTGCAAAACATATCTGCAGTCAGTAGCGTAGCTAGGGGACCCAGCGCCAGTGGCGAACTTGAAAAATTGCGCCCCCCCTAGAGGTCATGCCAGTGGGAGGTCATTGTGACCTCCCAAAATATCCTTACTCCAAAATATTTGATTTGTTCATTCGAAATATTTGCAGATAATGTTGCAACCTTTTCTTTCTCTGTTTTCTTTCTTCCAGCATTTTTAACAATGCTTTGTGTTCCCCCTCATGTTATGTATGCATAATACAGTGCGTCGCAAAAGTTTAAGCACAACCAAAATCTTTTGATGAGACGAATAGTATACACCAAAAAGCTTTGCAATTTTTACTGTAATTAAACAACAGCTTACAAATCCATGTTTCGAATTTGGAAACAATTCATAGAAATTAAAATACGATTACATGATAAAATCAAAATTTTGCTGTCGCAAAATTTTAAGCACAAAAACGGAATATATATATTTTGGAAAGCATAAAAGTCTTTTAGTAATCTATGGTGTTACCGTTGCATCTGATGAGTTCGAATATGCGATTTTTCATCGATAGCACGAGATTATGGAAGGTTTCGGGAGTTAGTCTGTACCAGGCTTCCTCGATTGCAGATTTAAGCTCTTGAACAGAGCAATACTGCTTCCCATTCTGGTATACGTCACGTGCGAGAGTTCTCCAGATGTTTTCTATGGGATTTAGATCCGTGCTGGGTGCTGGCCAGTTCATTACACTAATATTTTGAGAAGCTAGCCATTCTTTCGTACTACGGGAATTGTGTATTGAAGCGTTGTCTTGCTGAAAAATTCAATCAGGACCACCTAGGACTTCACCAAATGGTAACAAATGTTTTCTCAGGGTATCTTGATACCTTTCTGAAATTTGTCTACCCTTTAGAAAGCTAAGAGAAGTTTGTCCGTTGAAGCAAAAAGCGCCCCATACCATGACTGAGCCACCACCATGTTGCCTACTGAATACGATCTTCGGATCTTTCCTCAAGTCACGCCAGTAGTATGAGAACCCATCTAGACCGTCTAAATTCCTTTTTTTTACTTCCTTTTACGTAGTAAAGGAAGTATTGTGATCACGAAAAAAATTTCACTCAAATTTCGATCTAAATTTTGACTTTGCTCACCCCTGAATGAATGTCGCGTACTTTTTTCGACCTGTCAGCACGTGCATATGTACCTAACAACATACAAACAGCCGAAAAATCAATTTCGACTACCCCCGAGTAAATTACGACGAGTTTTCTCGTGACGTCTGTATGTACGTATGTGCGGATGTATGTGCGGGTGTATGTGCGGATGTATGTGCGTATGTGGCTCGCATAACTCAAAAACTATATGCCGTAGAAACTTCTAGCTTGGTATGTAGACTCTGAGGGGGGTCTAGTTGTGCATCTCCCCTTGTGATTGCATTCGAATGTTCCCAAAGGGGTCGTTTACCCCTTTTTTGGGGTAAATCAATGTTAATTTCAATACAAACTCAAGTGATATGAATTGGCGCCACCACTTGGCGACATGTCGCCAAACTTTTGGTCGCCAAGTGTGTGACGCCAACTTGGCAACATATCGCCAAGTTGGCGACAAATTTGGCGAAAAAATTTTTTTTTTCGAATTTGGGTTCAACTTGGCGCTATTGGCGATATTTTGCGAAAAATTCACTGAATGATGTTAAAATCGGCAATATTTAGAAAATTAACCAGTGTGAAACATTTTTCTGCACTGTTTCGTGGCAGATTAGGGGAGTAAATATTTGAATTGCTACCTTGCTCACTCCAAGCCTTTTTTTTAACACTTAAGGCAACTACTAAGAAATTTACACGTAAAAGGAGGTAGTGTGGGGTCTATACCAGATTTTTTTCATCAGAGAACACAACAGTAATCCATTTGTCACTATAATGCATATGATGCTTTGTCCACTGCGGTCTTGCTTGTTTGTGACACTTTTTCAGAAAAGGTTTGCGAGCTAACTTTTGTTTTTTGATAAATCCTGATTCTTTTATTCGTCTGCTTATGGAATCACGTGATAATTTTGTTACAAGTCTAGTTTTTATTTGATTAAGTGACAAATTTTCAGTTAAGACCAGTTTTTTAATTCTTCTATCCTCACGAGAGGTAGTTTTTCTCGGTCTTCCTGAGCGAAACGCAGGTTTAAATTGATTTCCACGTTTCAGAACATTATAAATACCACGTTTAGATCGATTTAAAATCACTGAAATTTGCATAACAGAGTTACCTTCTGCTTTCAGCTTCCAGAGTTTCACAACTTCTTCAGACGAGAACTGTAGTGACTTCGGCATCTTGATAACACTTTAAGCCATTGCTATACTATATAACTCGTTCAAAAGAACCGCACTGGTTCTTCACGCAACACGTTTCAAGAGATATTTGCATAAAATCTGATCTGTGCATTAACTTTTGCGACAGCCAAAAAAATATCTTTTGTATTTTCTGATTTTCGTTGCAGTTATATTTTTCAAAACTTCAAACACTTAATTAGGATCATAGTAGCTACTTACAGTATAAATATGAAAGCATTCTGCTGAAAAGATTTCTTTTTATTCAAAAATTTGCATAATGCTTAAACTTTTGCGACGCACTGTATGTCTGCTTGTTCGTATTATTGGGTAACATTCAAGTTTTTTTTACAAGTTTTTTGTTCAATTTGAGAATTTTGTCTATTCAAAAATTTTAGTTCAGGGCGTTCTTACCTTTCCCTATCGTTTCACATAAATTCAAAAAGCAAATGCAATTCGTTATTGAACGTAGTGTGTTTTTCTTCCACACAACAGCTTTTATTTTAAATAGAATTTGTTTTAAAACACTAGAAGAATGAACAAAAAAAAAATAATTTATTCATTTTAAATAAAAATCAAAGCATTGATTCTATTGTGATTAGGAAATCAAAGAAAATATTAAAAGCATTATTAATTTGAGATTGGCTTAATAAATACGACTCCTTGCATACCGGCAAAATAAAAGTTCGCTATTTTTGGCCTCTGATTATTTTTTATGAATAAATACTTTTCATTTTAACTATTTAAAATGTCCCAGAAACCCGCCGTTGTTTAATACTAATATTAATGTTATTAATATTAGTATAAAAATTAAAAATATATATGAGGGGAGTTAGGAGAGGCAATTGTTCCCTCCCTGGCTTTAAGAAAGTACCAGATTTATTTTCTTGATTTCTTTCTTTTTTTTATTTTTAATACAGCGTATACAAACATGGACCAACAATAGGGAAGGTATTGGCGGGTGCCACAACGACGGTGCTCGAACTGAGAATGACAAAAAAAAAAAAAAAAAAATGATTAGCACGTATAATTGTGTACCGTTTTAAAAAAAGTGGCTTGCCCCCCTGAAGTAGCGTAGAGTACACGCATCTTCCCTCAACATTCACTTGGCGTTTCCTTGTTCAGTAATACATGAAAAACAATAGCTATTTTTGTTTATGTTGACAATAGAAAGAGCACAAAACATATTGCACAAGTTCACATATTGCGAAGGTTACAAATCGAGCTCAATCCCTCCCACAATAATACTAAAACGGTAATGAGTCTAAAGAACAAAGTAGTACTATATATAGTTTAGAAATAAGAGCACTTCATTGAAGTACATATAAAATAGAAAATATTCCAAAATACGAAATCGAAACTCACTAAATAAAGGTTTATTTGTCTTTTTTTTTTTGAACCTTCTTACCTTCTATACTGAGCCATCGAAGCGCAAACAGCGTTTGAAAACGTTGCTCGTTCAAAATCGCGCGCCGCTCTACTTGTGTAACTCATTTTTAGAATCTTCATTTAATATAGGCTCTTGGTACACGTTTTTAAAATCGTGAAATTTGCAATAGTCGTTTTTTTGACACCTCCCCTCCTGTTTTTGAGAAATACATATTATTCTTTCGCTAGTTTTCGCCACAGAAAAATTGTTACCAACAGAGGAGTTATTTTCTGTCATCATAAAATTGCATGTTTTCAACAAAAGCTAGCCGATTTTTAAAATCGTAGAACGTTATTTTTAACCGACTTCAACAAAGGAGGAGGTTATACAATTCGTCGGAGAATTTTTTTTTTTTTTTGCATGTTATAAGATTACTTGAAGACGACTGGACCGATTTCAAAAATTCTTTTTTTGTTTGAAAGGGTTTGGCTTCCAATTGGTCCCATCGTCTCGTGGTCCGGGTTTGATAACGGGAACCTGTAGAAATCGATCGAAATAGAAATCATGATCACAGTAATCGTAATAATGACAAATTTGAATGCAAGGCTTCTCTGAATTACATAATGAAATTCATTTCTATGGTCTTTTTGAAATTTTTATGTATCTACTTATATTAAAAACTGAGTATCTATGTCCTGCTTTTTTCTCCTGAACGCCGATGAACTGAAAGTCGAACCAGGTACCGATAGATTTGTAATTTTTCAAGCTTCATTAGTTTTAATTTACATACGGTTTGATAAAGGGATTCTGAAGAAATTGAGAAAAATCTTCAAATTTTTGCTCAAATTTAAAACGATTTGTCCTAAATGATTAAATATGAAATCCATTGTTATAAAACGTGGTTGATATGAAACAGTGATTATAATGATGATGAGAATTTTGAATGAAGGCTTAACTGAATCAAACATGAAACTCATTAGCGGGCCAATCGCAAGCGACTTGTAATTTTTGAATTATAAATTAGTTGTAAAATTTTACTATACGTTACCATTACCTTATTTCTGAAGTACATTTACACTAAAAAGAATAAAATAAAAATATTTTTGAAAAAAAAAATTAAACCGACTTCAGAACTTCACTCGGCAAGTGCTCTAAAAAGTAAAAAAATATTTTATTCCTTGAACACCATCGATGCTACATTTAAACATAAGTTTTGAAGTCGGTGCAAAAACTATAGATAAAATGATGTTAAACTATATTTTGCTAACATTTTTCAGAGAAAATTAAGAGCTGAATATTTATACCATTACATAAAAGTGGGTGTCAATGTAATGTATGCGAAAACGATTAAGATTCATTGAAATTTAAATTTATAGTTGAATAGTTTCATATGATTCTATTTAGTGTTTTTGCGCAGATTCCAAAACTTATGTTTAAATATAGTATCGATGGTGTTCAAGGAATAAAATTATTTTTTTACTTTTTAGAGCACTTGCCGATTGAACTTCTGAAGTTGGTTAATTTTTTTTTTCAAAAATATTTTTATTGAAGTCCAGTATGTAATTGATAAGTTGAAGTGATATCGTGAAAAAAAAAGACTGGAAAGAAGCGGAAAGGAAAGGTTTGTTTCTATCCTCTTTTAAGGACCGTCCGATTTCAGATCAGCTTATTATACAAACTTCAGTCCCCATATAACTAAATTCTATCCTGCCAGAGAGATTTATAAGCTAACATCAGTGTATCCAACCGAAATCTACCAAAGCAAAGTTGCATATTTTTTATGGTTTGTCTTGTAGCGTGGGGGCGCAGTTTGCGCTGTTGGGGGTGCCTATCAAATGTTTATTTTTCAGTGTGTATGGACTTGACCAAAAAAAAATTTTTTTTAATCGGTAAAAATGCGACCCCCTGGCTGATGTGCCCGTGGCAAGAGCCACTCCTGCCAACCCCTAGCTACGCCACTGTCTGCAGTACGTATGACTGAATTTAAAGAAATGGCCTTGATTGGTTGACATTCATGTGCAGTGGTTTCGCATTTGAAGAATAGTTCTGATTGAATGGAAAGATTATATTTTAGTTTACATGTGCTTAAACTCTCAAAAATTTGAGCTTCGATACATTTCATACATTTTTATGAATGGGGCATTTCACGGTATTTGTCACGTAGGGGTGTCCGTGACAATTTTTTTTTAAGTTTAAAATTTTTATATATATTGAAAAAGTACATTCTAAAGTATATAAATATCACATTGTTTTTATAGTTCACTTTATATTATGTTTATAATTGCACTCAGAACATTGTAAATGCAATTTTCACTGTTGCGGCCTCTACATTGAATGTTTCCTTAAATCTGGCTTAAACCGATTTTTAAGCCAAAACTGGTACTGGAGACAGACAAAGTAAAGGCTCACCTCTAATATAACTAACAATTTTAATCAAAAAGTGCATTCTATAAAAAATTATGGATTGTGAAAATGATGACTGTAGATTCCGTAACAATAATTAGAATAAAAGTTTAGTTTTTAAAGAAAAATTCAATGTAGAGTCCGTAGCAGTGAAAATTGCATTTTCAATGGTCTGAGTGCAATTACAAACATAATATAAAGTGAGCTATGAAAACAATATGATATTCATATGTTTTAGAATGTACTTTTTCAATATATATATAAAAATTTTAAACTTTTAAAAAGTTTTGTTACGGACACCCATATGTCAATACCCCAAATACAATTTCTTTCTCTTTAACAACATTCAATTTATCTCTCACTTTAACACTAATAAATTTAATAGGTTAATGTATTAAGTCGTGCTAATGGGGACCATTTGCATGTTCCTAAGGTGGCCGACTTAAGAAAAAAAAGTTTAAACTATTGCAGTGTATTTTTTCCTTGACATTTTTCTTTGATTATGTTTTTTTAATGAGCACCTTATTACTCTTCTAGAAGTAAAAATAGTACACCGATATTTTCTTGCGTTTTTGAAAGTAATTTCAACATAGAGGCTACTTTCGAAGCACTATACTTCAAATGAGGCTTACACGATGCAATTTTTAAATTAAATCATTGAAATAGTTAAGTGCTGTCAAACGAAAACAAATTTCCCTTGATATGTACTACAGATAAATATACAATTCGATATGAAAAAGCTCACCTAAACACATCTAATAATAAATTATGAAAAATTATCATATCTCGACTATGGCTACCTTTGGCTAATTTATCTTATGTGAAAACATATATAATTAAGAACACAAATTAGAAAGAAAGAAATACCTTTTTGCTTGAAAAATAAAGTCATGTGATACAAAGTAATAAAGCATAAATGAGCAGGAAACGTGTTTTGGCACTACAAGGAACGTTTTTTTTTTTTTCAATGCAAACAATTTTGACTTATGGATAACAAGCTTTTGCCGAATTTCTACAGGAAACGCTTTTTTCAATGCAAAAAATTTGAGCTTTTTAACCCATTAATGCCTATTGTCCCTTTTTAGGAACGGTCCAAAAAAGGGTCTGAATTTCCCCAAAATGAACATTTCAACCAAATAATAGTGTTCAATGAGTACCTTGGTATTGTTTCAATTCGTTATGAACAGATTGCAGCACATAACCATAGTATAGTGTGTTCTGCAGCAGTTTTAATATGATCTTTATCAAAAATGACATCGTTCGCAATCTCAAGAAAAAAAAGCTAAGTTTTCAAAGTTGTTCCCAGCTTCCCAGTTTATGTTCATTGCTGATTTTATTTCTTTTTATAAAATGTCTTTTTAAATATTATATCGTAGGCAGAAAAAAATAGTAAAATAAGTATGTACCCTCTGGGGTCTATCGTAACTTTTAAGGGACAATTTTCTTTCCTTAATAAAAAAAATATTTTTACATAATATTTTTAAATTATTTTTCCTGTCCATTAAAGACTGTTTGTAACCAGTATACAAAATATCCTTGGAAAAAAAAATGTCAGGCATTAATGGGTTAATGAAAATACATCCGACAAAAGATTTTTCGGATGTCTTTTTATTTATAGGTTCACATTCTTTGCCTTGGAAAAGGTGTTCCTTGTAACGCCGAAACACGTGCGTGCAGTTTTCCTGCTCTTCGGGTATTATTATGTTGTTCTATGTTCTTTTACACAACCACAACTTTCTTAGTTGAAAATATGAACGGCATTAATGACCAACTTAAGACAAACGCAAACCATGATAAAAATTCAATCGAGCCAGCTCTATGGAGCAGTCAATTTGCCGCGTAAAATTACTTTAATAAGTGAGATATTCCATCATCCGGTATTAAAACGATAAATTACAATGGTTTGGTACATTGAAAATGTCTTAAATCAAGCGGGATATTCTTTTAACCGATGTTCCAATTAGCGAGCTAAGCTGTACTTTAAATATCTATTTAGCTTTTTAGTTGCTTACAAAATGCTAAGTCACGTGAGAGCAGGGGAAGAGAAAAAGATCATCTTTTCCAAACTTTTTTTGCTGTCGAAATTTTTCAACCGCCTCAACAAACCACTGCCCCATTACCCACGGGAGGCCCGCACACGACACAACATCCATAACGATCGGTCACTTACTAGCAACCGCAAATTCGGAACTTCGCAAAATTTGCGACCCCAAGCCTCCCGTGCAGCTGCAAGACCTCCGCAATAACTGTCAGCCGCAGCGACCCCCGACCGCTGAGTGATACCCCTATTTGCGAGCCCATGCAGGAGGTTCGTCAAGCGAAGCGTTACGAGGAGGACTCGTATGGAAATGGGCTTTGTTTCTCGGTAATGCTAAGCCAAGCATTGTTTGAGAAGTCATAGGATCCCTCCTTCTGCCGGATATGAAATTCTATTATATTTAATAAAATTAACCATTCTAGGCTATTCGCAGAGGCGTTTTAGGAGGAAAGAAAAAAACGTGTACAGAGATATGCTTTGCTTCTCTATAAACGTATTTCAGGCATTAAAAATCGAAAATTCTACTCGAAAATTTTTGTCGAGCGTATTTTCATGTTTCGTATTAAAAAAAAAAAAAAAAAAATCATCATGGAAAAAGGAATTGTTGTGCTTTGAACCTAGCAACAAGTATTTAAAATTTTTTACCTAGCTGTGTTAATAATCGCGGTTGTCATGATTTCTATTTTCAGTTTTTTTTTTGTTCGAAAAATGAGAAATGAAGTGTATCTAGCGCTCATGTACTAATACCAAATAAATGTTTGTCGTGTGTCCACCGCATCTAATTAATTACTGATAACCACGACCAGAATAACAACATTTTTTTTAAAAAGAAGAAAGAAACAAAAATAATTCAAATGGAATTTTTGAAAAATTATTTTTGCATATTTTGCCTTTTTACGAAAAACAAAATGTCAAATTTTTACCTCTGTTAAAAGCTATCTTCCTGAGCCAGGGTAAAGCCGAACTAAATGCAAATTTCTTGCAGCCCTGTTATGACATTCAAATTAAATTCCTTTCGCATCGAATACAGCCCACATGCCTCCATCTATTGGGGAAACTGGGCGTCGAAATTCTCGTGGCAATGGCATTCCGCCGACAGTGGTGCCACATGAAAGAATTATTGCCGGACTCGGAGAATGTACAAGGTTTGCAAATGATTAGTAGCCAATAAGCAGCCTCGTTTGAAACAAACAAACATTCAGAGATTGCAGTTTTGTCCTTCTAATGAACTGGCCAGTCAGTAATAGTCCTCATTGAAGTACATGCGGAATCAAGATGAAATCTTCCCCCTGCTCGGTTATTGACTATTCTAGACTGATAAGTCCATAACGAGGATAAAACTAGCCTCTGAATGTCATAACCAGGCTGTCGGTACTTTGAGAGTAGATAGTACATTGCTCAAAAAATGCAGAATACATCTTCTCCTTTCCCTGCTTATTTTCATCCCATTTTTATAAAATTAGTTTTTCGTGGAATTGATCATTATTGAGGCAGTTTTCTCCTTTTTCTTGTATTTCACTCCACAAAAATGAATTTTACAGGTATTGAAAAAAAACAAAAACTATAGCTTTATCTCAGCATAAATGCGCTTTATATTTTATGATATCATTCACACAAGTCATGTCAGGAAGCTATTTATAAAAAGTATTATCATTATTATTATTATTATTATTATTATTATTATTATTATTATTATTATTATTATTATTATTATTATTATTATTATTATTATTATTATTACATTATGACTATTTTTGAACATCAAAATTATCAAATCACTAATATTTACACGCATATACTTTGTCAAATCATATCATAGTTTTTGATTAAGAGTCTTGAAATCCGATTTCTTGTTTTTTTTTTTTTTTTTTTGTTTTTTTTTTTTTGAGTAAGGTTGTTATCAACTTAAAGGAATAAGTTCGCATTAATAACTGATTTGATTAGAATCATAAAAAAATCCTTCAGATCTTCAGAAGAAAAATAGTTTTATTTATCATCTCCATTTATTTTCCTTTAAGAACACTTCCTAATTAAAATATTTTAAAGCGTATTTTGCAATTATTTCTTCCTTGCAACTTCAGGTTTAAAAAATGACACACACACACAAAAAAGCAATCATGAACGTTTTTATAAATGCAGAAAAAGCTCGCAGGAAAATTATGACTTTTTATCTTTCAGAATGGTCTTTTTGTCTCTGGAAAATAATTCACTTCAAGTGTTGTTCGGGGGTAAAAACTCAACACAAAACATGACAAGTGCTTTTGGATGAGTTTTGTGACAACTCAACTTCACGTTGGCTGGCTTAGTTTAATTAACAAAAACGATTTTTTCTGCGTTTATTCATTTCAAATTTTCTTTCATTTATTCTCTAAAATTATTTCATGCTTTATTGCAAAGGGACAAAAATATTAAAATAAAATACATTTTTCGTTTTATAAAGGGGCAAAAAAAGGGGGAGGGCTTTTTTTCGAGGAAAACTTTTCCAGACATGACATACTGTCCTGGAGGCATTAAACTGGTAAATCTAAGAAATTTATAGTTCCTAACGCGGTTCTCTTTAGAAATGTGGAAAAATATTTTTTTTCTTTTCTTTTATGCTGGCATCTGTAGTTGAAAAGTTTCGAATGACAAGACAGTGTTTTAGAGTTGTTGACAGAGTTAAGTTTACTTCGAAATTTTGAAAGCGGAAAAATAGCAGCTTTTTAAACTTTATTAATTTTTAAATGTGCTATGAGCATGGAAGCGTAAGCTGTTGACAACTTGATTGCGTTTTATTCCCTCTGTCAAGGATGTTTATCCCTTTACAATTTGTAGCTTGCTTTCGTATTATATTGCATAGCAAAAATATTTTTGCTCTCTATATTTTTTCTTTGAAGACGAAAGTTTGCTTATTATGAACAATTACTTGAACATTCTGATCTTTTTTTTTACATGGTGACTTACCACTGAGGGAACTGTAATAAAATGTATTTACGGATTCTTTTTTTAAATTGGTCAATATGCACAGTTATCTAAAATGCAATTTTGGCACTGATTACTCATAATCAAAATGTGTATACTTACAACTAAAATGTGTATGCTAATAACTAAAATGTGCATACTTATATTACTAAAATGCAAAGACCACTTTTTACGACTCTGTTAATACAACTATAAAAACTAAAGTTTCCTGGACATATTTGCAAATGGAAAAATAGCAGCTTTTTATACTTTATTAATTTTTAAATGTGTTACGAACATGAAGAAGTAAATTATTAACAACTTTATTGCTTTTTATTCCTTCTGTCAAGGAAATACTTTACAACTCTTGGCTTGTTTGTATATCATACTGTATGGCAAAAATATTTTTGATCTGCGTCAAAATTATGCTTTTAAATCTAAGACTCAAGTTTGCTTATTATTAGCAATCACTCAGACAGCGTAATGTTTTCTTTATATGCCAGAGCCAATGAAACAATTCTTAGAAAGCATATGAATGGATTTTTTTAAACATTGACAGTGTGAACTGAACAGCTAACAAAAATGCTCTTTTTGCACTCTTTTCTCTTTGCTACACTCAAAACTAAAATGTGTAGACCAATACAGGGCCTGATTACTGAATAGGCCAACTAGGCCATGGCCTAGGGCCCCCACAATTTAGGGGCCCCCAAATGACTAAAATTGCTGTAGTCAATGCCTAACTTTGTTTATCGTATGCCTAAAATTGTAAAGCCCCAGTACAGGGGGCCCCAAAACAGTATTTGGCCTAGTGCCCCATGATATCTTAATCGGGCCCTGGACCAATAACTAAAACGAGAATGCTCCTTTTCAAGACACTGTTAGTACAATCATTAGAACGTACTTATATCGATAAAAAGTCAATTTCAAAATTAGTGGAATCCGCTTTTCACAGAAATATAAACTTCGTGTTTTAAATGTTGTTTTCGTTTCTTAAAACTATTTCTTTTCCGGTAATTTATTTTTTTCCTTCAAATTTCATTTTTTACTTACCAATAGCTTTTCTGCCGTGGGCAGGTAAACGGCAGTATCTGCAAAAATGAGTTTTCGAGATATTTGAAGAAACGCGTTTTTGATTTCCCACAAACATCTATGAAACATTGAACTTCGAACATAGGCGATACTATATGTTTATACCGATATATTTTTTGGGTAATCGATTGAATTTTGCTTTTGCAAGCGCAGAGGGAGGTAAAGCAGATACTGCCGTTTACCTGCCCTTTTCACTCTAAATGTCATGCGGAATTGACTGGCAGTCGGCAGTAACTGCACAGTATGCTACTAAATGTCCAGTATTTACATATTTGACTACATGGCAAGTAGATATGTTATTACGAAATGTATTATTGCATTGTGAATGATATGTTTTATTTAAAAATATACATAAATACCGCGTATCCACTTGATATAGATTTAATATAAACGAACGTGAAATATAATTAAAAAATGTAATGAAACTGTATTGTATTATGCAAAATATGAAGCAAAACTTGATGATTCTTCAGCCATTTTTACTTCCATTTACTTAGTAAAGGAAGTATTGTGATCGCAAAGAAAATTTCACTCAAAATTTGGTCTAAATTTTGATTTTGCTCACCCCCGAATGAATGTTGAGTAGTTTTTTCGACCTATCAGTACGTGCATATGTACCTACTAACATATAAACAGCCGAAATATCATTTTCGACCATGCCCCAGTTAATTACGACGAGTTTTCTCGTGACGTCTATATGTACGTATGTATGTGCTTATTTATGTATGTTTGTATGTATGTGCGTATGTATGTATGTGTGTGCGTATGTATGTATGCCTGTCGCATAACTCAAAAACTTTTTGCCGTAGAAGCTTCTAGTTTGGTATGCAGGCTCTGAGGGCGGTCTAGTTGTGCACCTCTCCTTGTGGTTACATTCGAATGTTCCCAAGGGGGTCTTTTACCCCTTTGTGGGGTAAATCAATGTTAATTTCAATGCAGATTGAGTGATATGATTTAATGCAACTACTTGGCGATATATCGCCAAACTTTTGGTCGCCAAGTGTTTGCCGCTAAGTTGGCGACAAATTTGGCGAAAAAATTATTATTTTTTTAAATTTGGATTTAATTTGGCGTTATTGGGTACATTTTGCGAAAAATTCCCTGAATCATGTTAAAATCGGCGATATTTAGAAAATAAATCATTGTAAAACATTATTTTGCATTGATTCGTGACAAACTGGGGGTGTAAATATTTGAGTTGTTATCTTGCTCACTCTAATGCACTATTTTAACACTTGATTATTTATTATGGAATTTAAACGTAAAATTAATTAGTGCGGCGTTCATACCAGATATTTTAAAATAACTACAAATCAGCTAATGTTTTGTACTTTGCATCAAAACAAAAAATCACTTTGAGAAAAAGAGCGCTTGAAATGCTTGTTGTGCTGACGATTTTTTTTCATAGTACTATTAAAAATGCAACAGTTAGAGATTAAACTGCAAAAACTATCGTCTGTTAGTATGAAAGCAACTGTAATTAAAAGAAAACAAAACAATGTAAATAAAATCATTTCATTTTTGTTTGTCGTCTGCCAAGTTTGGCTTGTGTATCTTTGAAATCGCGAAAAATATTGTTTGCTAGCGGAGAGAAACTTTATTTGAAAGAAAAAAATCTGGTATGAACCCCACACTACTTCCTTTTATGTGTAAATTTCTTAGCAGATGCCTTAATTGTTAAAATAGGGCTTGGAATGAGCAAGAAACAATTCAAACATTTACGCCCCTAATGTGATACGAAACAATGCAAAAAATGATTTACAACGATTCATTTTCTAAATATCGCCGATTTTAGCATCATTCAGTGGATTTTTCGCAAAATACCGCCAATAGCGCTAAATTGAACCCAAACTCATAAAATAATTTTTTTCGCCAAATTTGTGGCCAATTTGGCGATAGGTCACCAAGTTGGCGACAAGCACTTGGCGACTAAAAGCTTGGCGATATATCGCCAAGTGGTAGCGCCAATTTATATCTCTTAAGTCTGC
Organism: Uloborus plumipes; assembly: GCA_038373865.1. Classification (NCBI taxonomy): domain Eukaryota; kingdom Metazoa; phylum Arthropoda; class Arachnida; order Araneae; family Uloboridae; genus Uloborus; species Uloborus plumipes. Next base: position 71,356 of record JAXGGA010000592.1, read on the forward strand.
ATTGATATTAACACTGATTCACCCCATAAAAGAATAAAACACCCCCTTGGGAACATTCAAGTGCAACCAATGACTTCCCGTGACCTTCTATTAGGGCACCCCTACTTTCTCTCAGTTTAGGTACAAAGGAAAACGGTTTTTGCGGCTTGATGCAATTTTTGCACAGCTATTCATATTATGTTGATCCTGCAGATGTGCAGATACTGCCGTTTACCTGCCCACAGCAACAAAAAATGCAGTTACTGCTAATTACCATTGGTTAAAAAACAGTTTTTTTTCATCGGAAACCAAAAAAAAGGTGCTTATACCATAAAACTAATGTAACATAGATTTCAAAAATGCAAAAAAATGAAAATCGAAAAATTTGTAGTTACTGCCCTTTACCTGCCCACGGCAGTTTTGTAAAGAATAGTGCGGTGTATATCTTTTTGTAAACTTAAACCACGTCACTAGACGAAAAGAGGAGTATATAATATATATCCTCAAAGTTTTTATTCCACACATTTTATTGTTGATGTCAGCTTTTCAGAGAAACCTGAATTCTGAGAGAAAAGAAATAAGCAAGGAATTCTAAAGTATAAAGATCCGAGATAAAGCAGAAAAATAATGGGGAAGAAATAGTGTAGAAAATAATAGAAAAATACTAAAACTTACCTTTCAGTATACATAAGCGAAGAAACATTTATTTTTCGTTGCGAAAGCATTGAGTATTTTTCTTTCGGGAAAAGTTATCTGCAGAAAATCACTTCATTGCGTGTGAGCTTTAAAGGTTCGCTTCGAAAAAGATGTATCAGGTTGCAATAAAGAGACGTAAGTTGTATCCGGGGGATAGAGATTCAAAATCAATAACTCCATGCTAAATGTGTGTGTTTAGGGCTCTGTTAAGATGGCTTCTGGTTCTCATAATGGATACTTAGTGAAAATAGCAATCACAAAAACAGATTCGTTCCGCATACTCTTCGGAAATTAGAGCTACAAAAATGAACCTTTCATAAAGACTGCAATCAAAGTTTTAAAAAAAAACTCACAAAATGTTTAAGAAGTATACTGCCGTGCTGAGCACAAAAGCCGTATCTGCCCTTTTTAACAAAATTGAGTTATTACCACCAGGTGGCTCTCTCTGACGAATTTTACCAATATGCGAAATCATATGGTCATTTGAGAACCGGAAATATTTTTAAAACAATTCTGAAAAAGTTTCATCTGAATCAAATACATGCTGGCGCAACACTTTAAAGAGTTAAAAATGCAAGACAACGTGTCTACAAGTACAAATAAAAGGTTTAAAAAGAGTTAGAAAACTCTAGCAAATAGCTATTTCGGGGCTATTATAAATGAAGCCCCATCATCAGTGCAAAAAGATGATGGTTCACTGACACCAGTCAAGTGAACCAGGAATGCAAGAAACGTGAGGGTAAATAAACAGAACAGGAAAAGTAGGTACGCAGAAACTTTTCCTGTTCTGTTTATTTACACTCACGTTTCTTGCATTCCTGGTTCACTTGACTGGTGTCAGTGAACCATCATCTTTTTGCACTGATGATGGGGCTTCATTTATAATAGCCCCGAAATAGCTATTTGCTAGAGTTTTCTAACTCTTTTTAAACCTTTTATTTGTACTTGTAGACACGTTGTCTTGCATTTTTAACTTCATTAATTGTACAAAGTTTTCGAATGCTTTTCGTACAAACTTTAAAGAGTTTTATCTCAGTTTGAGCTAGACTGCAGGTACTACTTTTGCGCGTAGCACGGAGTATAGCACTCACAAAATGAAGAAAAAAGATACCTTAGACATTCGACAAAAGCTTTTGTCGGATGTCTGTGCATCTATAAGCTTCCAATTTTTCGCATTGAAAAAAACTTTCCTTGTAACGCCGAAACACGTGTCTGCAGTATCCCTGCGCATTAGTGCCTCTTGAACGTTGGAATTATAATTTACACCCACAAAATGTTTAGCGTTCAAAAAATGGCTCACATTCAAAAGCCTCTAAAATATTTAACTTTCAAAACGTTCAAAAGCTGATTAGCATTCAAAAGCGCTCTCAAAACTTAAGAATTTAAAAGCAATCACACATCGGTTACCCATTTAAACGATCACAAAATGGTAGCATTCATAGCATTCACAAAATATTGAGCTTATAGAGCTTTTGCATAATGTTTAACATCTATAATACTCACAAAATTTATAACATTCGAAGCACTTCAAAGTGCTTAGCATTCAAAGCTTTCACGCAATGTTTAACATTATCCAATACAGTTGAAAATGCATGCATAGCATTCATAGCACTCACAAAACTATCAGAGCACTAAAATAGTTAGTGATTAATTGCTGCATGCATTCAATTACTTTTTTTCACAGCTTTGTTATTGCTTGGAAATATTGAGTTTTGAAGCTATTGATTATAATTTAAGCTACTTTATTTGATAAATGTAATAAATCTGTATACTGGAGTTCCTTTAACTCATGAGATTGCAATTCTTGTATGGCTTACGTCCCACAGGAGGATTAAAAAATAATGCTGTGATGCAATCAGTTAGCATTCATATTTCCTAATGTTTTCAGAAATATTAGCATCACACAAAATAAACCTTGTATTCAAGTTCAAATTAAGTATATTGAGTATTGAATGATACTGAAGAAAATTAGAACAATTAAAGAAAATTATTACTTTAATCCTGAACTAACGCAACGAAGATCCAATATTCCCACTTTTTTTAAACTGACCATGTCTAGCAACAAAGAGTTCTCAAATACTAATATATATTTTCTACTAAACAATATTTTTTTCATTATTTGGAGAAACTTTACAATATACACCTCATATTCAAAATATTAGAATAATGACATTTTTTTAACAAATTGAAAATATCGTTTGGTAATGCAATGTCTTTAAATGCAAATATGCAAACGACGATTTTATTTAAGACTTATTGTTGATTAAACTTATTTATTATCTTGAAATTAATATCATATTTGAAGAGATGAATAGAAAAAAAAAATATTTTGAAATGTCAAAATATTAGAATATTTTTTCAAGTAGTTCAAAATATTAGAATATTTCACATTAATTCTTATTTCATCATTACTAATTCATGAAGGGTGGCATCATCGATAAAATGCAGACGATTTTATTTAAAAGTAGAGATCTCTTTGCAGTTTGTTTGATTTTTGAGCTTAAAATGGGTAGTGTGAGGGATATTCCGTAATCGATTAAACTGTACATAGTGGATTTGTACCGGCACGGTAAAAATCAATGTGATATTGCAAATTATTTATGCTGTTCGCAATCAAGTGGTAGCAATATACTAACACAGTATTTGAAAAATGGAAAGTTTCAAATTAATCGCCAAAATGGCGGTAGAAAACCAAAATCATCTGCTAGAGATGAGAAGAAACTGAAAGGTATTGTTAAGAAAAACAGTTCCAAAAGTGTGAAATTCTTGCACCGAAAATGGAAAGATGGAGGAATTGAAGTTTCTATGTCGACAACATTGAGACGTCATCATAAATTTAAGTTTGAATCGCGTGTACCAAAAACAAAACCTCTCATGATTGTGAAACAAAAACGTACAAGATTGAATCGGTGTAAATCAAGACGTTTATTGAGCGAAGACGATTGGAAAAAAATATTATTCAGTACTAAAAGTATGCTTTGTGTTTCACATGGTCATCAAGGTTTTGGAGTTTAGAGAATGCAGCAAGAAGCATTTGATAAAGAATGTCTTAAACGCCCGGTGAAATTCGCTGCTATTGTGGCTAGTGAGATGACTTGGGGTTGCATGAGCGCAAAAGAACCTGGAAAGTTATGCATCGTCTACGAAAAGTCTACTAATACTCAGATATATCAAGAACTATTGAAATATTACATGATTCCTTCGTCAGAAGATTTGTTTGAAGATGATTTCATCTTTCAACGAGATTTAGGCAGGAATTCAAGTGAAACAGGCGATCGCAAATTACAATCGCTACTGGAAATGAATTACATTAGAACGTTTCTTGATAAAAACATCGTGACGTCAGCGTGACGTTTGCGTGACGTTTGCGTGACGTTCGCCTAGGAAAAACGAGCTAGATAAAACGTCACAGCCTACTTGCCGAATAAGAGGAGATCACTGACTGCTTATGAGCTCTTATTGGCTCCACCCGTAGTGACGTCAGTGCTAAGTTAAGTTGATGATAATGTAATTCACTTCCAGTAGCGATTGCAATTCGAAGCGATTGCAATGGTGTTTCACTTGAATCCCTGCCTTAGCTTCATCTCAGACATCAGTGTCGACTAAGAATTGGTTCAATCAGGGCAACATTAAGGTACTTCCTTGGCCACCAAAGTCACCAGACCTTAATCCCATCGAAAACTTGTGGCATATAATGAAGAAAAAACTCCGAGAAAATCCTCCTTCAAATAAAACTGAGTTATTGGCACGTATAAAGTCTATTTAGTCTAATATTAATCGAATTGTTTGTAAGCAACTTGTTTGCAGCATTTCAAATCGATTGAACGGTGTTGTTAAAGTTAAAAGGAATGCTACAAAGTATTAACTGCCATTTACTTCATATTTATACAATAATATTTTGCATAAAATAAAATATTCTAATATTTTGAACCAATGTTAATTTTATTCTAACATTTTGATTTTTTTCAGAAGTCTATTGCAATATCTAATTTATTATTATTTTACATATTGTTTACGTTAAAATATTATACAGGGTGTCCACTCCAATCGTGGACCAATAGCTAATTTCTAAACCGTTAGAGATAAGCATATAGTTGATTTAGGAAAAAATCTCCAAATTGTGAAAGGAATTTTGGGTCCATTCAATGTTTTTCAAAAAATCAAATTTTGAAAGAGTTACGAAATTTAAATTTTTATACAACCCCCCAGTCCTATCAATCATATTTAGTAAAACATTCTTGACCCTGTAATGTTTAAAACTAAAAAAAAATCACTCCTCTACCACAAAAATTGACCGAGTTATGACGTTTTGAAAAATCAAGATTTTGCATTATTTTATGACGTCATCGAGCGATCGCTTAAGGGACCGTATGCGAAATCCTTCAAAATCTTGATTTTTCAAAACGCCATAACTCGGTCAATTTTTGTGGTAGAAGAGTGATTTTTTTTTAGTTTTAAACGTTATAGTGTCAAGAATGTTTTACTAAATATGATTGATAGGACTGGGGGGCTGTATAAAAATTTAAATTTCGTAACTCTTTCAAAATTTGATTTTTTGAAAAACATTGAATAGACCCAAAATTCCTTTCATAATTTGGAGATTTTTTCCTAAATAAACTCTATGCTTATCTCTAACGGTTTAGAAATTAGCTATTGGTCCACGATTGGAGTGGACACCCTGTATAAGCATTCCAGATTTCATTTATAAGCAATTTAATTGCAATAACTTAGTATAAAAAATAAATAAATCGAACATTATTTCCATTTTATCACTTTTTCTCAATTATTCTAATATTTTGAATATGAGGTGTAGTTTTGCCATTCAAAATTTAGTGCTAGTTCTTGATTTGCTTAGTTAAAATATGCATTGTGCATGTCTTTGCATTAGATTTATTTTGTTATCATTCAAAATGCTCTATAATCTAAAACAAAAAAAAAAAAAAAAAAATTGCTGTTAAATCAATTTTTGTTTTGGACACCAAGTAAGTTTTACTACTGAAATAATTTCTCCCTAAGGCAGGATATCAATACTAGTTATGAATTTGGCAAAAAAAAGAGAAAATATAAATTAAGATAAGGTAGATCGACCAGTAAATGAACACTTACGGGAGATTTCGTTTTCAAAAATTCATAGCATCGTTAAAAATTGTAGCATTTACCACATGACAGCGAAAACACTTTAGGGGATATATGTAATTACTTTTTTAAATATTGCGCTAATTTTTATGGTTCTAGATCAGGTTTTTTGGGGGGTTGAAAGGTGAAAAATGGCCTTGACCCAGTGAATGAACACCCCAAACAAAAGACAAACGCAGCATTTCTCGCCATTTTCGTTTTGGAATCATGTAGGAGGAATTGATTACTGCCTGTTAATCTAATAAAAATGTTTTAAAAGCTTATTTTTTCGAGAAAATTACGAGGTGTTCATTCACTGGAAGTGTTTATTCATTAGTCTGTCTACTATACATTATACTAGGTGACCCGTGCGGAATTCCGCAAAAAAAAAAAAAAAAAAAAAAAAAAAAAACCTCTAAACTTAAAATTTAATACGACAATTTTTATTGGCTTCATTTGCACAACATCGCCATCTACTGCCGCCGTTCTGACAACTTTTCAAAGAGATCAAAGACACGTTCACTTTTACAACTACTACAAAAGTGATACCCTATATTAAAATCAAATACCCAAGGCTACTACTAAACTAAATACTAACGTTATCGCAAAACTACCATAGTATTTTGAAACAATAAAAGTTACAATTAAGGTTTACCGAGCTAAGCCTTGGCTTGAAATGTCGCATTTAAAATTGATTTGAACAACAATGGTATAACGATTTTAACAGTTGAGCAAAAAATTTAACTTTTTCAAACTTCAATCGCTTATAAATCGCTTAAACGTGGATTTTCGAGATTCTCGTTATGCGGCGCTAGCGGTGAAACGTTCTAAAGAACGCATTTTTTTTTAATCTTTCCAATGAAATCAAAATGGAGACGATACAATTATTTCACTAGATAGAGTCAATTTTGTGCCCAAAAATTGAAGTTCGAATAAAAAACGAACCGACACTTTTTAGAGGGTGGGTCTAATTTTCGTCAATAGCCCGCGGGATAAGCTTCAAAATCATAAATTTTCTTGCAATTCGATAAAGAAATGAGCGAGTTTCGACCGGGTATAGGATTCGGCTTAGAGAAATAATATATGGAGATATTTAATATCCCATATGCAAACTTTACTTGTGATAAATGAGTGATATAAAGCGCGTTACAAGTGCAAATATTTCATTCAATACTCTGAAAATAATTAATTTTGAAGCGAATGATACATTGTTTACTTTATGGCACAATATGGAAATTCGTGCTTAGAAGAAAAATTCAAAATTCTAAAAATATTCGAAATTTAAAAGGAAATATTTTTTGCAAAACATGAGCAAAGAAGAAATAAAATTCAGCACTCTTCGTATTCTTTTTAGAACATGCAGTTCGGGCTCTTTTCGCACGAAAAGACACAGAACAGAAAAGCAAACTTCTCAAATCCGAAATTAGCGTCGCACGAAATTAGATTTACAAAATTTGAAAACACGTAAAGTCGAGAATTCCTTGTTACCAGGAGTGATAATAACAGCAAAAAAGACTGGGAACGAAAAAAAAATGGCGAAAATGTTGAGTAAGAAAAATTTTGCAACTAAAATCAACTCAATACGGCACTAATGGCACCAGAGTTAATATATTCCGGATTTTCCACGATGCATAACACGGACATAGCCAAAAAAAAAAAAAAAAAAGTGTGATGGGAAATGTAATTTAATTACACAACTTACTTTGCTTGAAATGTTCTTTCGAACGTCGCCATTTTCTTCCTCCATTTTTTTTTAAATTCCTATTATCGTCTGTTCATGAATTGTCCGCTTTGGCGACAGTTAAAAATGGCGAGTTAAAACCTTGAACCACAATGTCAATTAAAGAGCAGGCTTCGAAAAGACAGTTTAATTAGTGTTCAGCTACTTGGGAAAGAAAAGCGTTTTATTATTAGATCACCGAGCCATTATGGAGCGAGACTTCATTAGAAGGAGCCCAGTGCGGTCATGCATTACAACGCGGGGATTTTACATTTATTTATTGAAATCTTCGTTCCAAAAATCCTCGGTCGGAATAGAAGTGAAATGAGCAAGGCGATTGACGAGGTTAATGCGAGCAAATACATTTTAATCAAAAGAGGTTTAAAAAGTTGGAAGTTACAATTGGGGGATTTTTTAAATAGTTCTTACTAGCTTTATGTGCCTTATCACAAAATCAAGGGAAATGTTTTGAACTGGAGCGTTATGAAGCAAACATGATAAAAACATTCGCGATAAAAATGTTAATTAAAATTTACGGAAGGAAATCGTTTAGAACTGCGTCTTGTTTTTTTATTTGACCTATTCACTGATTGCTAGCATTTTATTATTTTGTTAGAGTAATTAATTTCAATATTTTATTAAGCTATGGGATATTTTAATAATATTTTTTAGAATGTTTGAAATTTAATCTAATTTAATATTTTTAGTCTTAAAGGACGGCCAATGTTGTTGAGTAGGAAATATTGTTCTTTTCTTTTCTCATAATTTGTTTCTTTTAGTTGTTTTTTTAATTTTTTTTTAAAATTCTTATTATTTTTTTTCAATAATGTTCATAAAGCTTGCAGACGGTGATTTTCAAAAATAGAAAGAAGACTCTTAAATAACAGTAATACATGCAGTTATGGGTGATTTTCTCAACACGCTAACTTTTGCCAATGCCAAGTAGGAAAAATTCAACTTGTAATTAATTAATAATTGTTAATATTTGTTTAAAAACAACTCATTTAAGATCACAAATCAGTGCTCAGCAACGAAAAAAAATTTAAAAATAAAATTTTAATGACAGTTTTAAGTTTAAGTTTAATGTAAAAAGTGTAATTACCATCTCCCGGCTTAATCACTTCCCTAACTCAAGAAATATTTTTAAAACTTTATTCAATTGATAAATAATGACATAGAAATCAAAATACACCATTTAGAATATTGCTTCATATATTTTTTTACATTATTTACAAACAAAACAGATTAAATCTAATTTTTTAAAGAAATAGTAGTATTTTTCGTTGGAATTTAAAACTTTTACAATACCAACTTTTTTTTACTGCAAAGAGTTACAAGTTTCTTTATTTTTTCATTTGTCTGTTTTACATTTATTTTTATTTAGTCTATAAAATATTAACTGTAGGCGGGCTCGAACCATAATGAGTACAAGAAAGATCGGTTTCGCAAGAAACGCAAGTTAGCATGCGTAAACCTAACACTGATTTGTTATTTTCATTCCAAACCAACTGATGAAGCTTCATGATATTCGGAATTGACAAACAATTTAAAACACAAAATATTCTAAACTACTTTTGAAATATTGATTAGAATAGTTAAATTTATAAAATTTTGTTCTTATAAATTTTAAAATTTAAATGTAACTAATTAAACTTCTAATAACTTCCATACAACTAAATATCATTCAATCTAAATTATTATGAATTTTAAAGATTGAACAATGTGCCTAGCTTATTGCTATTTGAAATTTGCTAAAAGTATTAAAAAATAACACAACAATATAAATAACGTGCATTAAAATTTTTAAAATCCATTAAAATGTCACTCTCCCGAAACCACTTCGTAAGTGGGGACGGAAATGACAAAACAGTGGGTTTTCGAAAACAGTGTGAAAAGTTTTTCATATCTTTAATTTAACTATTGATACCTTAAAAGTGTTCGTAAGAACACATTCGGCAGTGGAATTTTTTTAAAACTTTATTTAAATTTTCTGGAAGATAACCAGGGGGACGGAAATGACATTGAATAAAGTCACGCATAGAATTTTTAAGATAAAACGAGCCTCGCACACCCTAAAAGATGTGTAAACTTCGCTTAAAGCGTATTTTTCTGCTGAGAAGAATGTTCTTAAACATTTTGAGCTATTTTATTGCCAACTAGCGCCATTTATAGAATTTTATTGAAGGTTTTTCTACTTGGGGGAAATTTTTTTTCAAAACCTGGGGACACGTATAAATTGAGCTCTCTATCAAAATATGTAAATATGATAAGGAATGCTTACATGGTACATTGAAGTACACACTTGTACTGTATCATAATGCATATGTATTAATTTTTAAAAATGTTTCTTCATATAGTAATTTTTTTTTAAAGTTGACAAATGTGTGTGGGGACAGGGGACGGAAATGACATTTTGCCTATATATTATGTTTTTTAATATATAATTTAAGTGCAAAATAGTGCCAATGCACGTTGTCATTACTCTTTGTGAGCATCTTGAATAGAACATAGCATTAGATAATGAAAATAGGTGTTTAATTGGAAGATATGGATGAAGGACACAAAAGTTAACGAATTGAGAAAATAACCCTTATATTTATACTTCGCATGATGCTTTCATACATTGCATTTTGGAAGGGCACTTGGAACTAGGCAAGAACACTGAATTTCAGAAAATTTGGATTTCCTAGATCATACACTCAGGCACATTGAAAAAAGCGACCCAAGAAGAAATCGTCGGATTGATCAGCGACTGCGTCTACAGTGGTGCAAAGCCAGATCAATGTGGAATGTCACAGATTGGCAAAAGTTGTGTTTAGTGATGAGTCTCGGTTTGTTTTAGGGACTGATGATAACCGTGTACGGGTGTGGAGGCACCCAGGTGAGCGGTACAATTCCTCCCACATTGTTCTACGTCACACTGCCCGCATAGCTGGTGTAATTGGTCTGGGGGGCCATATCCTATGATAACCGGTCCAATCTAATTGAGATGAGTGGAAACTAAAGCTGCCCACGCTACGTTGATGATATTCTTCGACCCCATGTAGGACCTTTCCTAAATGGTCTCCCAGGGGCAATTTTCCAGCAAGATAATGCTCGTCCGCATACAGCAAGAGTTGCTCAAGACTTCCTACGTCATTTTTAGACTCTTCCATAGCCGGCCCGCTCCCCGACTTATCCCCTACAGAGCATGTGTGGGATCAGCTAAAACGTCAGATGCCATCGTGTCACTATGTGCGTGATTTGGAGTTGGCTGTTACAAATTTGTATGCCAATCTGCCTCATGACAACATCAGGCGTCTAATCAACTCAATGCCGGACCGTGTGGCGGCAAGTATTGCAGCTAGAGGTGGTCCAACGCGCTATTGAAGTTGCTCTGTATTTGTGTCCTTGCACACCCTGTATTCGTTCAATTGTCTTGATTTTAAGATCAAGTGAATCTCTCATCTGTATCATTATGTGTATTAAATTTCATTTCAATCCCATGCTTTCTTTTTGGGTCGCTATTTTCAATGTGTTTGAGTGTATTTTAATAGAACGGTTTCATAGTAATTGAAAGAATTGAACAAGATTTATTACACATTATACTTGACATTTAAATAATAGGTATGATTGTCTTTTTTTCACAAATTTGCAACGTTTCATTAGCTGATTTTCTGTTTTAGCAATTCTATTCAGTTTTTATTATCCATGATATTAAAACTATTCTGTATTTTGTGTCAATTTAATTTTTAAGTCTTGTTTATATGAGTTTTATACAATTCAATATGAATGCTCAAACCTGATGCATATTTAAGATACTTTTTCGGTATTTTTATTGGCTGTTATGCTTTTCGCAGGCACCCATTGTCGAGTTCAACTAAAACTTTTGCCGTAAAGTATGAAATGAACAAAAAATTATGCAGATAAAATAAATATTGCATGAAAGTTTTATGTAGAGGAAAAAATAAATGGCATAGCAGAAAAATACTTTTGCTATTAACGAATATTAGAGTTAAAAAAAGATAGTTTTTAATCTTTTTTTATTTATTCATAAACAAAAATTTAAATATTTAATGCACCTTCCAAATACTTTTAATGCACCTTCCAAAAACATACATAAATATTGTGAATCATACAATAAAACTTTTATGTATTAGTTTTGGAAACATTACATCAATTTTTAATTTAAAGTTTATGAATCACTTAAAATTTTAACACATTATTTATAATCGATATGAAAGTCATTTTAGTCAAAAGAAGTGATCAAAAGAAAAAGAAATAAATTTATTATTTAATTAAAATGTAATTAAAATTTTGTGGTCCTTTGACCACTCTTGAATCCTCCACGGCTGACGAGCTCTGGATTCAACCTTTCGAAAACCGCTTCTCTTAATTTTGCCTCCTTCAATTTCGTATTTACTCTTCTTGTTTATTGTGTTAATATTTTTTTACATTCATGTACAAACATATATCTCTGTGTGTGTGGTGTGTAAATAGTTACTGCATTCAAACTGTGCGTGTGCTTGTTTTTGAGGTGAGACAATTGAAAAAAAAATCGACGTTTCAAAAAATTAATCATTGAACACTGCAAAAATGAACTGTTGTTTTTACAGTATAATTCTGGCAGCCGAGGTTCCAATTTAAAACTGCAAAATGCTTAGTAATAAACTGTACAACTAGAAATTTTAAGTTTCTTACTATAAAGTAAGAAATTTTACATTTTACTGCCGCAAGCGCGGATACAAGAGACGATCGTCCCTCCCTTGAGGGACTCTTCTCCAGCAGTACTTTGATTTTGAAGGTCAAAAAAGGCAATTTTATTTGATCTTTGGTGATAATGTAGCAAACTTCTACTTCCCAATCATGGATAACGGTGGCTCAGTTGTAGAGTTCTCGCCTGCCACCGGGACAACCTGAGTTCGAATCCCAGCCAGGTGGAATTGACTTTGTTTTATTATAATTTCCTTTCTACTGTGTTCTCGAATGTTCTATTAATTTCTGCATCTTTCCGAGTCTGGAATGTTCTAGAACCTTGCTAAATTGCATATAAGTGGATGTAACGTTCATTCCTGGTCAGAATAAACAATCTCGAGTTGAGACTAACAAGTGCTCTATTCATTGACTTCATCTACGCGACAATATTAAGGGAAAGGGGTGGGGATTCGGAGCTGTGATCCCGAATTTTTTCGAAATGGAAGACGATAACATTTGTAATCAACATGTTTTAACACGGATGTATGGCGAAAAAAATGGGCAAGTAAAAAAAAAATCAATCGTCTTCCCTTGGAACATTTCTGGATCTGCCCTTGTAACTACCGTAATATTTAGCTGTATTGTACTGTAAAAGCGACAGTAAAATACTGGCAGCAGAGGTTCTATTTTAAAACTTTAAAATGCCCGGTAATAAACTGTTAAATTAGCAGTTTTACAGTTTATAACTGTAAAATTAGCAATTGTTCAGTTTGTTACTATAAAAATAGCTGTATTATACTGTAAAAACAGCATTCATTTTTTACAGTGTATATTTCTAGAAATCTCGCAACAGTTACATGCTATGTAACAGCACTCGTGGCCCCGCGGAAGGAGGGGGCGTCATCTTTAGAGGTTTAAGACGCCACTTCTTTGAAAGAGGAGGGAATAGTTGTGAACCAAAAAAATTTCAATTTAAAACTGTAAAATGCATAGTAACAAACTATAAAACTAGCAATTTTAAAGCTTATTACCGTAAAATTTGGCTGTATTATATAGTAAAAGCAACAGTATGGTACTGGCAGCAAAGGTTCCAGCTTAAAACTGTAAAATGCACGGTAATAAACTGTTAAATTAGCAATTTCGCAGTTTATTACTATAAAGTTAGCAATTGTACAGTTTATTATTGTAAGGGCCGTGGTGGCCCGATCGGTAAGGCATCGGACTCGTGTCCGGAGGGACCCGGGTTCGAAACCCAGCCGATCAAAGATCCACCGCCTTGATTAATGGTGGCTGGGAGGCGTTAAAAATGTCGTGGTCACAAAGTCCTCCAAGTGAAACGATACCTCTGGGGGTGCTGGGCCCTAGGGTTTGCTCGACCCTAGGTTCTGGTTCAAAATTAAGAACAGAGCGCTCTTCAGGGCCCTATCCCGGTTAAACCACGAAGCTGTGGTAGGTACGGGGGACCCTGGAGAGTGTGAAGTGAAGTTTATTATTGTAAAATTAGCAGTATTATACTGTAAAAACAACATTCATTTTTTAACAGTACATTTCTAGAAGCCTCGCAACAGTTACATGCTATTCAACAGCACTCGTGGCCCCGCGTAAAGAGGGGCGTAATCTTTAAAGATTTAAGACGCCACTTCTTTAAAAGAGGAGGGAATAGTTGTGAACTTTTGGGCTGCGAACAAGTTTTAATCGAAGAGAGTGAACCCTTGCCGTATTTCTCTCCGAAATAGGCCTCAGATTCCGAGTAATGGTCGATTCTAACTTCGGGACGTGCCGCTTTTGCACCTCATAAAATGCACCTTAAAACGCCTTTTATGTGTCTTTGGTTCTGGTCCGGAGGCGCCACGCCGAGAATCAATTAAGGCAGAAGAAAGTGGACAACTCAACTCGACGCGTTTTAGAATAATTAAACGTATTCTCTGCGGACGGCGTAAACAACTTCTTTTTAGAATAGTGACAGTCAGCTATGAGTCAAGTTTGTTAACACAATCCTCTCCGGATAAAATTTTTCATACAAATTGCGATAAGTTGTGTCACTTGGAACATCTTGATTGAACCAAATTAATTAAATGCAGCAGAGCGTGGTTACTGTTTAAGCGTTATTTATAACTCGTGATGATAGATTAAGATTCATTACTGTTCAGTTTTCCGGTTTTATTATTTCAGTGTGTTGAAAGTGCTATAAACTGATCTGAACAGCTTGTGTTGTTTCGATGTTTTTTAACGGAAAAGACAAAAATGATAAGATTTTTGAAGAAATTCATTCTTATAACAAGATTCTATTTATTTTATTTAATGTAATCCATATAAATAAAACAAAGAATATGCGTGCAAGTGTGTATATTTTCCGTATATAAATCCACAATTTACGTCAGAGAGGTATTTGACCGTATCCTTCCTGCCCTCGTAGGGGGGTTTTCGCACGCTAAAAAGTACCAAACCGCATAGAGACGGAAAAATACACTAAAGAAAAAAAGTTTGAGAGCGATTGATACTGTCTGTCGATGAAAACCGCGCCTAGCGCTCGCTGACAGTTCCACTTAAAAAAGGGGTGACGGGTTGTGGGTGGTAACTTTCCGAAGTTATCAATTTAAAACTTGCATTTGTAATATCCTTTTGACATATTCAACTAAACTATGTGTTTGAATGAGCATCGTTCTACGTTGTTTGATACAGCTCAAAATGCTTTTTATAATTCTTCTCCTCATTGTTATTTTACCCCTATTTTGGTAAGATCAGAGAAGACCTGACGCATGCGTAAATGCGTGGAAGGTTTTACCTAAGGAGCAGTGGAGTACATAGCGCCCCCGCAACCCCGCGGCGAGGGGGGGCGCAAGAGGTTTAAGGGCGCCCGATCCAGAAAAATAGCACTAAAGGTTACACGGGGAAAATATTTTTTACATTTTAATAGGGGGTGGGGGGCGCACTTACAAATCTTGCTGGGGGGCGCACCTTAGTCTATGTACGCTACTGCTAAGGAGATCAGACAATACTTGTTCTAGATAGCACAAATAACCTTTAAACGTTTTATAAACGTTTTTAAGCGGTTGTTACAACATTAATAACCATTTTACAACCTTTAAAAAACGAAGTGTGCTACTTGGGGTGTCAATTTACGCTTCTAATTTAATTCAATTCACATTAGTAAGACACTTTCAACTAGGTTAGAAATAGCCCATCAAGCAAGAAGTAGAGTACATTGTTTGGCGAAGTTACATGTAATGTTAAAACTCAAAGTAAATCAGAGTGTAGACAGAAATCCATTTTTTACGCAGTAAAATTTCCAAAACTGAAAAGAAATAAAGTAGAAATATGAAAAAGAGTTAGTTTATAAAATAGACAGAAAAGAAGTAACGAGCCGTAGCAAATGTATTCTACTTAAGCTATAAAGAATAAATTACGACGGAAAAAAGGGAACAAAAATTCGAGCGTTAACAGAGAGTTCTAAAAATAACAGTGAAAAAAGAGGAAGAAATATGAATCATTAAAGTTACTTTTCAAAGACTGAGTATACCAAAGTAGTACTGAGTATACCAAGATTTTCTGAATTTGCAGTTTTTCATTAATTGTATAATTTCACTGAAACAAGACAAGTAAATCCGGTAGCTACAGAAAATAAAATTCTAGGTGAAGCGAAAAGAGAAAAAAAAAAGATATAATGTCGATTCAATGTAAGAATTAATATAAGTATTCAACTTAAACATTGCTCCAGAAAATAAAAAAGATTAAATAATGCTAATACAGTCGACGCTCGTTATAACGACCACACGTTATAAAGACCATCCTAATATAACGACCGGTGAGAAACCCCCCAACTGTATCCCAATATACTCTATGTTCTACCTCTTATAGCGACCACTCGTTATAAAGACCGTTTTCTGTTGGACGGAGACGGTCGTTATATCGAGCGTCGACTGTATACATGGTGTCCCATTTAAGTGTTTCAGTACTTCTAGGAAGGTAGGGTATATCCTACGCTGTAAAAAATGAATGCTCTGTTTATAGTATAATACAGCTAATTTTAAGGTAATAAACTGTAAAAATTGCTAATTTTACAGTAATAAACTGCCAAACTGCTTAATTTACAGTACTAAACTGTAAAATTGTTTATTTTACAGTTTATTATCGTGCATTATACAATTTTAAACTGGAACCTCTGCTGCCAGTATTATAATGCTGTTTTTACAGTATAATACAGCTAAATTTTACGGTAATAAACAGTAAAATTGCTAACTTTACAGTAAGAAACTGTAAAATTGCTAGTTATACAATTTATTACTGTGCTTTGTACAGTTCTAAATTGGAACATCGGTTGCCTGTGTAAAACTGTAAAAACAACAGGTTTTTTCTGCAGTGTAGCGACTCGGATTCATATGACAATGAGAAGTCGGAAATGCTTTACCGACGTGGTGAAATTAGAGATATGCCGGGAGTATTCCAGACCGTTCGGAGTTCTGTGCACCTAAAATGTGAGGTGTGCATTACATCAGGTGCGAAAAACTGACTTTAACGCACGTACCTATTGCTATTTTACTTGTTTTATTAAAAATATTTTTCACTTTTTGTTTGATCACGAGTGCTGTTTAATTGGCAAAATTTCAGGTAACTCGAGTCCAACTGCATTAGAGAGGAAAAGAGAAAATTTGATGATGGTGTTTGTTCATTTTAATGCCCCCAAAGGCTGGCACCCCTAAAATAAAATAGATACGCCTATCTCCGGTTGTAAACCGGATGTTAGCCTTCCCGTCTTATTCGTGATCAGACAGTACGTTTCTTTTTTTATGGTGCTTCGGGAAATCATTTCTGACCACGTAAAGGCAAAACTATTTCGAATTTGTGCAATACACCGCCAACTCGGCTATTTCGATCCATGGACAGCTGTTTCGAGCTTATTCTGCTCTCATCAGCATGGAATACGAAAGTAGTCGAGTTGGAGGCAAAAATCTTCTTATATAGCAAAGAGAGCCAAAAAAACTGGTAGCTAATGTGAAATTAGAATACCAGCGAGAGACAGCACTTAGTACGGGACATCTCGTATTTTTTTTTTTTCTTTTTTTAGCGGTGTATTGCATGTTTCTGCCTTAGCCCTTGCTTGGGGCAGTTACTCACTGCTTTATACCTTGAGCTCTGCCAAAAAAAAAAAAAAAAAATAATAATAATAATAAATAAAAAAAAATATATAAAAAAACGACCGTACCAAGTGCGGTCGCTCGCTGGTATTCTAATTTTACATTAGCTACCAGTTTTTTTTTTTGCCTCTCTTTGCTTTATAAGAGAATTTTTGCCTCCAAATCGACTACTTTCGTATTCCATGCTGATGAGAGCAGAATAAGCTCGAAACAGCTGTCCATGGATCGAAATAGCCGAGTTGGCGGTGTATTGCATGTTTCTGCCTTAGCCCTTGCTTAGGGGCGGTTACTCACTGCTTTATATTTCGAATTGTCAGAATGTACTCTCCCCTTGCTGTAAGTTCTGAAACACTGAGATGACCTGTATATATTGAAAGTAGAGATGGGCCGAAGCTTCGGTCAAGTTGAAGCTTGAGGTGTGCTTCGGCCTATAATAATTTATGCTGTAAATTTTCATTTTACTACTATAATTTTACAAAATATTGTCCTTTAGTCTATGCACTATCATAAAATATACTTAAACAGAGATAAAAAAATTATATTTAAATAAATTGATCGTGTGTATTGGCATTTGGAAACAGAAACTCTTAAATAATTAACAGTAGAATAATTTTAATTTAGAATTTTTATGAAATAAATAAATAAAATAAAATTGCATTTTGTTAATGAGCTTCGGCTGTTGGCCGAAGCTTTGGTATTCTGTGTTTCAGCCAAATCCAGCTTCGCGCCATCACTAAGTGAAAGTCAACCATATAAAATCTCCTTAATATGAATTGCATGTATTGAAAAAAATTCATTTATTCTAGTCACGTCTTAAGCAATATTAAATCTTTTAAACTTTTATTTGTTTATACATTGTATTGTCAATGCTATTATTATTGTTGTTACTATGGTTCTTGTTATTAT
The DNA here is from genome assembly GCA_038373865.1 of Uloborus plumipes. NCBI lineage: Eukaryota > Metazoa > Arthropoda > Arachnida > Araneae > Uloboridae > Uloborus > Uloborus plumipes. The sequence continues at coordinate 89,581 of JAXGGA010000592.1, forward strand.
CATATATTTTAAACAGAAAGCGAGCTAAAGAGGCAAGAAAACTTTGAAGAGAAAGCCCCGTGCAGAAAGCAAAGGTATGAGATTTGAAAAGTCGAGAGTATTTTGCCACTGAAACATTTTTAAATCAAATCACGTTTATTTGGATTTCTCCGTCCTCTGCACTTCTGCGGCCAAAGTGCTTTTCAAATGCGATTTGGCTAAAAGTGTGGGCATATTTTTAGGAACTCTTTCGGAGAAAGCATTTATTGACTTCCTTTTCATAAATTTTAAACTTCCTGTTCCTTTCTTTTAACTTTACTTTTAAGGCTCTTTTGAATTCCGGAAATAAAATTCAAATTTTTCGCGAAATTTCTAAAGGTTGGCGAAGCAAAACGTTCAATGATATGATGTTTAATGAAAATAGATATTAGTGGGAAGAAATTTTTGTTTAAATCTATGTTTTTAACATTCTTATACCAATCGTCTTTAGAAAAAAATTAACTTCACGATGGTGATTTATATATATATATATATATATATATACAGGGTGTCCACTCCAATCGTGGACCAATAGCTAATTTCTAAACCGTTAGAGATACGCATATAGTTTATTTAGGAAAAAATCTCCAAATTATGAAACGAATTTTGGGTCTATTCAATGTTTTTCAAAAAATCAAATTTTGAAAGAGTTACGAAATTTAAATTTTTATACAGCCCCCCAGTCCTATCAATCATATTTAGTAAAACATTCTTGACACTGTAACGTTTAAAACTAAAAAAAAATCACTCCTCTACCACAAAAATTGACCGAGTTATGACGTTTTGAAAAATCAAGATTTTGCATTATTTCATGACGTCATCGAGAGATCACTTAAGGGACCGTATGCGAAATCCTTCAAAATCTTGATTTTTCAAAACGTCATAACTCGGTCAATTTTTGTGGTAGAAAAGTGATTTTTTTTTAGTTTTAAACGTTACAGTGTCAAGAATGTTTTACTAAATATGATTGATAGGACTGGGGGCTGTATAAAAATTTAAATTTCGTAACTCTTTCAAAATTTGATTTTTTGAAAAACATTGAATGGACCCAAAATTCCTTTCGTAATTTGGAGATTTTTTCCTAAATAAACTCTATGCTTATCTCTAACGGTTTAGAAATTAGCTATTGGTCCACGATTGGAGAGGACACCCTGTATATATATATATATATATATATATATATATATATATATATATATACATATATATATATATATATATATACATATATATATATATATATATATATATATATATATATATATATATATATGTATATATATATATATACATGTTATGTTGTATGTTAGGATGTATGTATGTTTGTTCCTTACAATCCACAATGGATGCATAGACATTCATGTATGTACATCCATAAGCTCAAAATTTTTCTTGCATTGAAAAGGCGTTCCTTGTAACGCCGAAACACGTGTCTGCAGTATCGCTGCGTATTTGTGCTTAATTAACGGTAGATTAAAACTTCACAATTTCTGCACAAAGGTAATTAGTTTCTTCAAAATGAAATGGTAATACGTATATTTTCAGTTTGCAGTGCCACCTATTAAGCAGCATTTAAACTAAGTTCCAACACATATGGTTGATTCCTGTCAAAAAAAAAAAAATCTCTAAAAATCAACGAAAAAAATGTACAAGTCATTCAAAATTTGATACTTTTGTTGTGAAATACTTTTATTTTCGTGGTTTTCTAAAAACATTTCTTGTTATTATAAAATTATAATTTTTGTAATTATCATTTTAAGTACTTATTGAGATCTACTGAAGCCCAGTGCAATACTTATTTAGTTCATACTAAGCATGTTTTGAATTTAAATGTGCAATGCAATTTTTCAAGTGCACGCGGGGCAAAGTGAATGGGGCAAGTTCATTTCGTTTACTTATTAATTCATTTATTAAACTACGTACTATTTATTTTATTTATTAATTCATTTGCATTCTTTTACCAAATTATTCACTTATTTACCCATTCATTAGCTTATTTTCTTATTCATTCTCTATTTACCCACTCATTTATTTTTCTCATACATTGATTGATTAATAAATTTCTTTAGTTATTTATTCGTTATTTTTCATTAATAATTCATTGCGTTTTTTTACGCATTCATTTGACGAAGAAGACTGTCACACATCGAATGGAATTTTTTTTCAGTACAAAAATATTTCATTTTTCACTTTGCCCCATGGTTTTTTGAGGAGAAAATTTTCTACTTTTTTTTTTAAATACGCTTTTATTACTTTTACTTGTGGGTTTATATGTAACTCTGAATAAAAGATAAAATGCACGTTCTTTGCAAATATAAAAGTAATTTCTTTCACTATTATTAATACTAAAGGCTACACTTTATTGTATAAACTATATTACTTATAGTACATGTTGATGTTTACATGCTATAAGAGCATCTAAAAGCGTTTTTTTTTTAGTTTTTTAAAAATAATTTAAAGATTATTTAAAGTACAAAATAACTGCCAAAACTGAAAAATAATATATTTCAACGCATGTTGTATCACAAAATACATTATTCTTTATTTATGTATAATAATAATTATGTATTATAATAATAATAATGTATAATGTTTTCAATTTGTTCCTTTTGAAACAATTAAGGGATCTTAAATATTTCACTTAGCCCCTCATTCCCCTACTTCTTAAAATGTCCATCTTCTTGCATATCTTCGCCATTCTGTATGCCCGATCTGGATATTTTATTCGCCCATGATCCCCAAGAACACAAAAACAACTTTCGAATCTGGCATCGGAGCAAAATCTACAAGTTATACGATTTCGGGACTTTCTTTTCCGTTTTAGGCACAACTTTCACTGTTTACAACCTCGAATCCCGTGTAATGCCGCTCATCGCTCAACGTTTAACCCGCTATTGCATTCTGTTTAATGGTTCCTATGGGTACGACTATTCAATAGCTTCTAGTAAACGGAAAAGAAAAAATGTGAAACCGGTTCGGAGCGTAAAAGGGAAAAGAGAGATTTTTCTAAAACCCACCACATCAAAAATATTTATTCCATTCCAAAGCGAGCTCGAACTGGGATTTCGTTTAGCATTGCACTTTTGAATCCGTACGGTTTACGCTTTTTTTTTCTCCTTTGAAAGGACTCTTATGAGTTGGATATAATATTTCCGTCTTACTTCGATCTAAATCTTCGAGTAATAAGGAAAATCTATCAGACTTTTTTTTTCTTTCTTTCTTTTTCTTTTGAAGTTTGTCGTCTTCTATGAAAGCAGCACTGCAAAAAATGAGCTGCTGCTATCACAGTATAATACTGGTAACAGAGATTAGTTTAAAACCGTAAGAAACTTTAAAACTAGCTGTTTTAGTTTATCACTGTAAAACTAACAATTTTACAGTTTATTACTGTAAAATTAGCAATATTACCATAAAATTAGTTGAAACAACAGTATAATACTGGCAGCAGAGGTTACAGTTTAGAACTGTAAAATGCACAGGAATAAACTGAAACTAGTAATTTTACAGTTTATTTCATCAAACTTGCAATTTTACTGCTTTCTTCTGAAAAATTAGCAGTTTTGCAGTTTATTATTCTAAAATTAGCTGTACTATGCAGTAAAAACAACATCTATTTTTTCACATCTTAATTAATGCATTCGCATGTTGTGCATTACTTGCTCTGTGAAGCACAAAAAAAAAAAAAAACTAGTTTTACTTATCTATTTGTTATTGAATCCCTAAGGGCCCTGCTCCACATCAGCAGAAAACGCGACAGAAACCGAAAATCCGGGTACTTTCCATAGGAACACTATTTAGGGCCCTGCTCCACATTGACGTAAAGCAGAAAAATAAAGCAGAAGCGTAAAATGAAGCAAATAATGTTCCTATGGAAAGTACTCGGATTTTCGGTTTCTGCCTTCAGTTTCGGTCGCGTTTTACGCTGATGTGGAGCATGGCCCTTACTCCATTTTACGTTTCTGCTTAGAATCAAGTTCATTTTTCATAAAGCATGCTCATTTACAAAAGGCTTAAAGGCAATCAAACACCACTAGATCTCAACAAAAGGTGAATATAAAAATCGGATAGGCGAATACTCGCAGCACTCTTCGCCTGTCTATGTTTTTAAACACATTTTATAATTGTTGTCGGTTATCAAGTTAAGGATTGGTTACCGAGTTGATTTTAAACTTTACCTTCGCCTGCATTGAATGCAAAAATATATTAATCAGATTGAAATATCTCTTCAGTAAAGGTTTGATGTACTGTTTAAGTTTAATCAGTAAATCCAGTTCAATACTATAAACATTTAATTAACTCTTAGGCTTATACTGCGTATTAACCTATTTATGCTCAGCAGCCTGAAAACGAGACGCTTGTTAGTTACTGCATACAAAAACCTGTAATAGGTATATCATTTTACTAAAGCTGTTTTTCACAAGTTAAATAGTCCTTCTTCCTGAAAAAACCAGTTAGAGCCACTTATTTGGACGCCAGAGTTTTTTTATTGACATCTATTTTCAGACAAATCAGTTAAGCAACGATCCAGCATAAGTAGTCACAGAAAGTAAGTTTTTTTGCGAGCTTTTTTTCATAAAATTAAACTATTTTAAAATGATTTGCTTAAAATTGATCACAGATGACTTCTGTAATGTTACTTTGGAAAAGAAAAGTCAAGTAAGGTCGTATTTTGCTCACATATCTGCAAAATATCCCATAAACAGGACGTTAAATAACTTAGTAAATATGGCAACGGCGAACTATTTTAAGCCTAAAATATATGTAAACCATTCCAAGTAAGAATTTTAAGCAGATAAAAATTGAAAAAGAATTGTTAAAAAAACTTGGGCATAAATGAGTTAAAAGACATTTTAAATCGGGTAAGTGGAGGTGTTTCAAAAAGAAAAGATGATCTTTTAAAATTGTTATCAATGATCGCTTAGATAGTTTTCTAAAGTTACTGTAAAGAAACAAATCCCAAGAAGAAACGTTTTGCCTTATTAAAGCAGATAAATAGACTTTCATTTTGCTTTCCAGTTTTTTAAGTTTTAATAAGGCGCAATGAGTACTACAGGTAGAGCTTTGCTTTCTTTTTTTCTAATTCTTTTGTTGTCATTTCATCCGATTCATTTAAAAAATATATGGTCGTGAAAGGCTCACAACAGTATCCTTTAAGTGGAGAAGAAAAAAAGAAAAGAGTCAAAGAGATAAAGAACAGTTAAAGTCACGGATGTTGTCGGATGACAAACACAATCTTTCTCAGAACACAAAGAAAACGAGGGGTGAAATGTTGGGACATATTGTAACTGCTAAATTGCTTCTTTGTATCGTGTATTTTATGTGATTCAATATGAAATAGGTTATCGTGTAATATTTCTCACATACGGGGGGGGGGGGGTACTCTTCATATTAACGTGCTTTTTTTCCATAGAGCTTCATCCATAGAAAATAGTGCCATTTTCTTTTAAGGGAGTTAATTTCTATACTATTCCATTAAAATATCAGTGTTAAACAAAAGTGTTTTTCTCTGCTGAAAATCTTTATTTTAAAAGAGTAATATTGTACATACACAGTTCAATACTGCCATAAGATCAACTTTTACTTTTTTGGTGTTATTGCAGTTTTAAAGTGTTGGACATGAAAACGAAGTACAGAAGCAAGTGATTAGGTATTTATACTCAGCGAAAAATTGCCTGGGTAACTGAATGACATTTATGAAACAAAACCACAAGCATTTTTTCACATTCCTCGAAAGATATGAATTATTTTTAAACCTTTACCCCTGAGTTCTAGTTCTTTAAGAGATGAATTTAATATTGTAATTTAAGTTTGTGGGAAAATATTTTTTGTTGTTTTTTGAAAAAGATTTCAAACCATGTTAACTGAGAAACTATTTTAGATGTCAGTGAGTTTCCAAGTTTAAAATTATTTTTTAACTATCAGCCGAAAAAATATCAAATTTCAATTACGACATAAAAGTCAGCTTCAAAATAACACTGAATAAAGGGATATTATATTTTAAATCTATATATATAAAGATGACGGGCTTTGTAACCGATGGCTAGAAGCCCCCACAGCAACTACAGACTTGAAACTTGGAACAAAATTCGAACGTATCCCAGTAAACTGCACCTCAATTGTCGAATTCTAAATTTCGAATTAGTTATTTTTAAATTAATTAGTCTCATTTTTGGTGTATCTGGCATAATTGAGGTAGGGGGGGGATTTCCCCCACCCCTTAACGTTATGCATCACTGGAAATATATTTTTTTTCCCTGAAAAAGAAAAGTTTTGGCTCATTTCTCTCCGTTAACTATAACAGGAGATATTAATTACTCAAATTTAGCCAATTTTCAAGGCTTAACTCTTTACGTAAAACTGAAATACTAGGGGCATTTTCCGGACAAACTGCTCTTTCATCCCTAAAATTACATAGGGGTTTAAATTTGAAAATAGAGTAAAGCCTTGAAAATTGACTAATTTTGAATAATTAATATCTCCTGTTACTTAACTTAATGTCTTTTTGATTTATTCGACGATTTTTTAAAAACTCTAACAGGGCTTTTAGTGGAATTTAAAAGGTCGTGGAACACATCTGAATTAAAGAATATAATAATTTTACTTCAAAGGGTTGGAGTGAATTTAAATTTATTCAGTTGACTTCCTTTACATTTATTGTACGGGCATCGCCGTGCGGGTACTGCTAGTAATTTATTTTAACCTTAAATGTGACAAAACGTTTGTGGTTTTGCTTAAGAAACTGTCAGTCCGTACCCAAGTGTAATTGAATTTCATTCCCAAGTTCAGTATATTTTGCACTGCAGTACTGTTATAAAATTAAAAGTTTTTCATTCGTGAACTGGATGTAAGATATACAGTAGAGAAGCAATTACCCGAGATGTTTGGGACCATAGCTATCCCGGATAACTGAATTTCCCGGTTTTCTGGATCGCTATGAAGCGGTATTTGCCAATTATTTATAAAACCCAAGTTACTATAACAAATAAATGCATCCTGAAGAGAAAACGATCCAGAAGTGCTTATAGATATTACAATATTAAAAATTTCTGAGCTATATGCCACTTTTTGGTATTTATGAAGAAACCGTTCATATTCATTTAGGTATTTCAAAAGAAAAAAAAAAAAAACTCTTCATTTTTTAGAAATTGTCGAAAATGCGTATTTTAAAAAGTGGCGGAAAAATCAACAAAATGTTGGTTTCCCGGTTTTCCGGTTTCCCGGTATTTTGGTTCCCAGAAAAAGGTTCTGTAGTGTATTAAGACTAATTTTCATAACAGTTTTTAACCAACTTCTTCGAAAATCATCTTTTTCGAGACAATCAAGTAGATATTCGACCGTTTTCCCACCTGGTTGACCACTCTTCAATGCCCAAACACATGCCACGACCTTCTAGGGCTTTCCGAGTAGCTGTCTCTGTTTTAGTTTCAGGCTTCGCACGTCACCCCATCCGATGTTCACGAGGAATGAGGGCTTAATTCCTTCCTGTCTGTTTAAGGAGAGGAGAGCCCGCATCTGACAGGTTCAGTAGACATCTGGCTTTTGGGATATCTGGGATGACCTGCGTGCGGTGGCAGCGTGCGTTTTGCACCTGTCCGGTCGGGGCAGGCCAGAGCGGGGCTGATGATACTTGGAGATAAAGCAGTCGGTCGTCGGATTCTGTCAGCTTCTGTGTGCTGATTGGCACTCAGCAGTAAGAAGCGGTGTGGTGGAAATTCATCCGAATTAAATGAACGGAACTAATGTAGTTGATAAGAAACACAAAAATTCAATTTGTTTCTATCAATTTAAGTGATCGCTATCAGTAGAATGACAGCCTGATGTCTTCCCTTTTTTATTTTATTTAAGCAATGTTTTTCAAGAAAAGTAGAGTGAACTGGAAACAGAAAACATGAAGTTCCACTTTTTACCTTCAAACCGCATGAGAAGAGCTTTATTTAAATTAACACATTTAACAAAGATCTCAAGTCACGAGACATTTTAAAGTAAATTATTGGAATAAATCAGGTTTTTTTCGCTTATTTTACATCTTTTGTTTTGTTTTTTTTGATCATCAAGAAACCTTTTTAGTTTTTGTTTTGTTTTTTAATTTGTTGCAGTGGTGTATTCTATATGCATGGGTGATTTTTGTTTTTTAAACTTGCTCTTTTAGAACTTTTTTTTTAACAATTGGAGCGTGCCAATGTTGGTATGTTCCAATGTGACAAAAGTTACATAACAATTAGTCTCTTATTTCTCGAGAAATTCGTAAAAAATTTAATTTTTGGAAGTGGTCCAATACTTTTGGTTAGAGTACATGCTAACCCTAACACTGTAGTTCATATTTATTTAAGGATTGGTAAAGCCCCTCATTTCCCATTACCCTGGCGGCCCACACACACACGCGATAGGAACATTGAACGGAATCTGTTTGGGAATATAGCACTAATAATTAACCAGACTAATTTCGCACAAAATAGGGTGTTTTATATTGAATGGGACAAAAAGAATAGAGCAAGGTGACTGCCATTTCATTTCATTCATTTCATTTCACACTCCAGGGTCCCCAGTACCTACCACAGCTTCGTAGTTTAACCGGGATAGGGCCTTGAAGAGCGCTCTCTTCTTAATTTTGAACCAGAACAGGGGATATATTATCACGAATGCGGCAAAAGCTTGATTATCAGGTCGTGTCATTTGTCGTGTCATCAGAGGGGCACATATTGAACACTTGTAGAAACTTGAATAAATGTAGTTTGAGGCATATTTGAATTTTCTAAATACAGTAGCCCCTCGTTATATCGCTCATTCGGATATATCGCTCTTTTCTTTTGTCTCAAAAAAAAAAACTTTTAGTTCGAAACCATTTTTGAGGAAATAAGTTATAGTCTAAGATCCCACCGCAGTTTATCTACACTCATAGCGTACACTCATCACGTATATATCAAATTAAAGCACATTTTTTTCTGAACGTGATGCACCAAGTCTTCGTATGTAAAAGTGCCCGAAACCTATAGGCAGCCTGACCTAAACGGGACATATGAATGAAGTATTTCTACACTCATTGCGTACACTCATCACGTATATATCAAATTAAAGCTGATTTTTTCCTGAACGTGATACACTAAGGCTGCCTATGTAAAAGTGGCCGCAACCTCTAGGCAGCCTGGCCTGAACAGGTCACATGAATGTAGTATTTCTACACTCATCGCGTACACTCATCACGTATATATCAAATTAAAGTTGATTTTTTTCTGAAAGTGATGCACTAAGGCTGCCTATGTAAAAGTGGCCGCAACCTGTAGGCAGCCTGGCATAACAGATCACATAAAAGTCAAATTCTTCATTCATGTAATTTGTTTAGACCCGGCTGCCTACAGGTTGCGGCCACTTTTATATAGGCAGTCTTAGTGCATCACTTTCAGAGAAAAATCAGCTTTAATTTGATATATACGTGATGAGTGTACGCGATGAGTGTAGAAATACTACATTCATGTGACTTATTTAGGCCAGGCTGGCAAGAGGTTGCGGTCACTTTTACATAGGCAGCCTTAGTACATCACTTTCAGAAAAAAATCAGCTTTCACTTAATATATACGTGATTAGTGTACGCGATGAGTGTAGTAATACTACATTCATGTGACCTGTTTAGGAAAGGCTGCCTAGAGGTTGCGGCCTCTTTTCCATAGGCAGCCTTAGTGCATCACGTTCAGGAAACAATCAGCTTTAATTTAATATATACGTGATGAGTGTACGCGATGAGTGTAGAAAGACTACATTCATGCGACCTGTTCAGGCCAGGCTGCCTAGAGGTTGCGGCCACTTTTACATAGGCAGCCTTAGTGAATCACGTTCAGGAAAAAATCAGCTTTAATTTGATATATACGTGATGAGTTGTACGCGATGAATGTAGAAATATTACATTCATGTGACCTGTTTAGACCTGGCTGTCTATAGGTGGCGGCCACTTTTCCAGTGGAAGATTAGTGCATCACTTTCAGAAAAAAATCTGCTTTAATTTGATATACATGTGATGAGTGTAAAAATTTGACATTTATATGACCTATTATGCAGGCTGCCTATAGGTTGCGGCCACTTTTACACAGGCAGCCTTAGTGCATCACTTTCAGAAAAAAATCAGCTTTAATTTGATATATACGTGATGAGTGTACGCGATGAGTGTAGAAATACTACATTCATGTGACCTGTTTAGGCCAGGCTGCCTAGAGGTTGCGGCCACTTTTACATAGGCAGCCTTAGTGCATCACGTTCAGGAAAAAATAAGTTTTAATTTGGTATATACGTGATGAGTGTACGCAATGAGTACAGAAATACTACATTCATATGTCCCGTTTAGGCCAGGCTGCCTATAGGTTTCGGGCACTTTTACATACGAAGACTTAGTGCATTACGTTCAAAAAATAATGTGCTTTAATTTGATATAAACGTGATGAGTGTACGCTATGAGTGTAGATAAACTGCGGTGGGATCTTAGACTATTAGGTGCTCAGAAAAGGTCTCTTTCTCATTTATTTTGTGGCAAAAAAGACACGGTATAGGCCAATTACAAATTTGCGAGGGAAAACGATCGGCCGATGATACAGCAGCAGCATGTTTTCCTGATGAATTGAATCGAAAAATTGTTGAGCTAGACTGGGTAGATGAGCAAATCTATAATGCTGATGAAGCTGCTCTCTACTAGAAAACGCTTCAATAAAATTCAAGATTTCAAGGCGAATAAATGAATTTTTATGTATGTGTACGCATAATTTATTTGCATGCTGGATAGAAAACTATTTTTAATGACCTCGGTTACATCGCGCTTTCGGATATATCGCCCTTTTTTCTTGTCCCCCGAAAAGCGCGATATAACGAGGAGTTTTGTATACAAATTTGAACGCCCACAATCGTGTTTTCTTTTTCGTATCATTCAATATGAAGCACCTTGTATAATATTTTGATATATAATTAATACAAACATCCAACACTACAACAAACAAATGAAGGCGATTATAGGCGACTGACTCCAACAGGTGGATGCATCCATAACTAATCACGGAGGACGTGCAGACACCACCTGTTACAAGGCATCAGCTTGCGGAAAAAACTGAACTCGGGCCATTTTTTCTTGCCTTCTAACCCTTTGGGTGCTGATAGAATTAAAATACTTGATGTATGTTTTAAGAGACTACTTGATTGCCTTTTTTCAGACTGCATGGTTCGTCTGCATGAAATCGCTTCGTGATGATTTAGAGTGAATTAAGAAGCGGAATGAACGGGGCAGAAGGCGTGAGAAATTTGAAAAATGAATTTTTTTTTCTGAATAAACAATTTTGCGATGATTAGAAGGGTTTTCGAATTGAGTTGCGTGCTGCTTTTAATTAAGTAGTGAAAATAAGATGGACATGATGCCATCAAAGTTCCTGCTTCCTCTTCTTCTTCATAACCTCGTGTTCGGGACTACTGTCTGATTTTCTTAGGTAAAACCTTCCGCGCATTCACGCATGCGTCAGGTCTTCTCTGATCTTACCAAAATAGGGCTGTTAGGTAAGATAACAATAAGGGAAATAACAATTGACGTCCCTGGTGGAATTATACATTTAATGAAAAACTGCAAATTCAGAAATTCTTGGTACACTCAGTCTTGGAAAAGTAACTTTAATGATTCATATTTCTTCCTATTTTTTTACTTTTATTTCTAGAACTCTAACTGTTAGCGTTCAAATTTTTGTTCCCTTTTTTCTGTCGTAATTTATTCTTTATAGCTTAAGTAGAATACATTTGCTACGGCTCGTTACTTCTTTTCTGTCTGTTTTATAAACTAACTCTTTTTCATATTTCTACTTTATTTCTTTTCAGTTTTTGGAAATTTTGCAGCGTAAAAAATGTATTTCTGTCTACACTCTGGTTCACTTTGAGTATTAACGTTACATGTAGCTTTGCCAAACATTCTACTCTACTTCTTGCTTGATGGACTATTGCTAACTTAGTTTAAAGCGTCTCACTAATGTAAATTGAATAACATTAGAAGCGTAAATCGAATAAAAGTAGACACGCAAGTATTGTATGATCTTAGGTAAAACCTTCCACGTATTTACACATGCGTCAGGTCTTCTCTGATCTTACCAAAATAGGGGTGTCAGGTAAGATAACAATGAGGGGAAGAATAATAAGAAGCATTTTGAGCCGTATCAAACAATGTGGAACGATGCTCATTTCAAAGACATAGTTTGGTTGAATGTGTCAAAAGGATATTGCAAATGCAAGTTTTAAATTGAAAACTTCGGAAAATTCCCACTCACAACCCATCACCCCTTTTTAAGTGGAACGATTCGCGTGTGCTAGGCGCGGTTTTCAAGGACGGACAGTATATATCTTTGTCTATTGAAGACAATGACGCCATGGGTGTTAAGGGGCAATGTCTACATAATTTCTTTCATTTTCCCTTTTTTGTGCGTTTTTGTTATGTATTATATTTTAGTTTTACTGCACAAACTTGCTTTTTTTTTCTTTTTGCTGAAAGTAAAGCACGGAAAGAACGTCAACTCCCAACTTTTCCCCACTGTTATTATTTAATCCAAAACTTAACAAATAAGCGGAGCTGTTCTAATTCAGCCGATGAGCAATCAAACGTATGTAATATAACTTGTTTTTCGATAAAAAGAAACGTATTATTATTTTTTTTGTCGTGTCTATGACTTAGCCGAACTAAATAACTCCATGGATCCTTATAACCAGTGGCGGCGCTAGGTAGGGGGCAGGGGGGGCAATTGCCCCCCTGTCGGAAGCGTCTTGCCTCCCCGTCGGGGAAACTTTTCCGACAACAAAATTTTCGAACAGAAATCAACTGCCGAAAAGTTTACTGACTCTGACAGAAATTAAAAAAAAAAAAAAATCTATCTACTCAATAAAATATTTTTCTTTAAAAAAAAATCTAAAACATCTTCATTTTTCCTTGCAGTGGAACGCTATCGTTAGCTGTCCCTCATCTTGTTGCATCCCTTTAGGCGTACTTTAGTTCTGGGGAAAGTTACTTTTGTTCAGGCTAAAAAGGAGAAATGTTATTTTTTTTCCAAACAGATCAGACCTCACACGAAAATCGCTAGCAGCATGTTTTAAACAAACATTCATTGACATTTGAGAAGAGACACTTTCCGATGACTATTCGATGGTGACAAGCCAATAAATCGCCTGAATTGCCCCTTCTTAATGATTTCCTGTCATCGTCTTCTCTGCGGGTCGTCGCTTTTGCAGGTGGTGATCGTCCTGTTCTTAGGCCCTGGGTGATTGTAACCACTTTTTGTCCTAGGGCTCCTTTCTCTTTCTAGGGCCCTGTTTTTGTCCTAAAAGCCTATCGGCGCACAATCCTGATCGGCGCGGTGACAATTAAGGCTGTCGGAAATTTTCAAACGAAATGCGGGATGGGGAGGTTTAGAAGAAACTCGGACGAATCTCTTCAATAGCGCTGCTTTCACTCGGTGTCTGTTACCATATGGAATGGTGTCGGATTCCAAAAGTCGTCGGATGGTTGAATGATTTTAACATTTTTGTTTTAACTATTGGTACGACACAACCTATAATTCGGTGTGATGAGTTAGGCGCGAACTCGTATATGAAGAAGAAAGTGCAGCTCAAATTCAAAATTGAATTCTGCATCACAGAGGTAAGAACTTATTGTTTTATTTAAAATAATGATGGAGCTTCGCTTTTCAATTTGCTTGGGATAAATGGGACCGCTTTTTAGAACAGTTCGTTTTTGAAGCCTTATATAGAAGTTTTAAAACACAAGAATTTAAACCTATTGACTACTTATTTTATCTTGGACGTTATAAATGAACAAATGTCCACCATTATTTTCCAAAATAATAATTTACGGTTTTAATGATTATTTAAAAAAGATCACGTGGGTGTCCCACTTAACCTATACTAAAAGAAAAAGAGGTCACCCACCTTTTATTTAAATTTGAAGCAAGGTAAACTAAAACAGCGGTTTTCGACCTTTTTTGACCAGCGGACCGTCAAGAGCTGTTGAACAAAACCTGGACCGATGATGTTCTTCTTTTCTTGTCTTTTTCTCCTCTTTTTTTTTGGGGGGGGGGAGGGGGGAGGGTCCTTCATTTGCGGAACGATAAAACATGTTTTTTTTCGAATTAAAGGAAAAAAAAACTTTCGATAAGAAGGCCATTAAATACTAGTGAAAAAATTTATGAATGGCTGCTGTTTTTTTCTCTTTTTTTTACAAAATAATAAAAATAACAAATAAATTAATTAATATATAAGTGAAACCTTACTTAATGTGAAAGAAGTTACGAAAAAAAGCTTAAGACTAACATAAGTAACTATTTCAATAATCAGATATAACTAATTAACATAGCAGAAAATCATAGAAGAGCAAGAAAATTAATCACGATTCACGATATTAATGAAAATATCGTCGTTTATAGGGTTTTATTAGTATTATTATTGTATCTTTTCTTTCTCTCTGTTTCTCTCTCTCTTGAGTGAAAACTTTTTTTAAGGTGGATGATCAAAAATCTCTAAGGAACAGTCGAATTTTTTTGCGGTGCCGGTCTATCGGACCACCGGTTAAGAACCGCTGATCTAAAAAAAAAAATGGGTCTTTCTTGAAAAAAGAGGAAAATTTTTACTATGTAATATTTTTTGTAAATTCATTCATTTTTGATATACATACTGACATTTCTGTTTGATGGAAAATTATAAAACAAAAACTAAACAATTACATCTGAAAATTTATTGAAAGCCTTAACCTATGTATTGTAGTGCCATATCTATAAAGTGGAATCCGGCTAAAAGGTTCAAAACCATAAGGTCTACGCACAGAAGATCCACGTCCAAAATGTCCGCGGGCTTCTATACTTCGGTCCTTTTGGACGTGGATCTTCTGTTCGTGGACATTTTGGTTTTGGACCTTCCATCCAACATTCCTATAAAGTAGTGTCAAAGGAACATAATATACTTGATTAAGATCAATTTTGATAACTTAACAAACATTATAAGTCAAACAACTACTAACATTAAATTAAAAATTTAAACAACCCCCGACCCTGATTGCCGATCTCATATTAAAACGAACTTCTCTGGTCATAAAGCATTTTAAATCTAAATATATTTACTTGTTTTCGATATTTGAAATTGTTAAAATAAATTGCAAGTCTTGAAATAGTTCCCAAATAGAAACTGGCAACAACAGCATTTTAAATCATTGAGTTTTCTTTCCTCGTCGGCCAACAACGACAAAGATTTTCAATCCTGTAGATTTAAGCCTTAGCTGCATGTGTAAACAATTACAAGTTTTTTATTTGTTAAAAAAATAGAAACTGGCAACTGATAAACATTTTATTAAATTATAAGAGTTTGCGTTCCTTGTCTGCCAACATTGAAAACGGATCCGATTGCGTGATTAAAGGCTAAGCTGCATTTGCTAAAAAACGCTATAACTCGCTTTCTATAGAGCATGGAAGATCCAATTACATCGTATCAGACGCAGAAAATTTTTCTCTTTCATTGGGTGCTATTTTTTTAAGTTTTGAAGTATGTTTTCACTGCTAAAATCCCGAAAAACCTTTCAAAGGTTTTTAATTAATATCTTTGTTAATTAATACCATCCGAAGCCGCAATCTAGCTAAGAACACTCTCTCGATCCCCTTTCGAACAAAAAAAAATTTCAAAATCGGTCCATCCGTTTAGGCTGTACGGTGCGTCAGACAGATACACATACACGTCAAACACATACCCCCCTTCCTTTGTGTGTCGGGGGTTAAAAAATGAAGTGTAAACACTATAAATGACAGCATTTATTTAAACTTGGCTGAGAGAGAATTGTTATCACTTCATACTCAGTAATAATTCCAATATTATCTGAATCAAGCTATTTCCATTCTTTCTTGCAAATTACAAAAATTAGAGCTACATACATGCCACTTTATAACTTTCTCTGATATACGTTTCAAATACATAGTTACCAACTTTTGCAGTTTTTGTAGTAGAACTATGAATTCCTTCCAAGTCTACAAACATAATTATCTTATATTTCAGCATAAAAATTCCTCATTATATTTAATTTTCATTTTAAAATCATAACTCTTAAGAGCATAGGCGGCTCGTACAGGGGGGCAAGGGGAGCCTCCTCATTTCTAACAGTAAAGTATAACCTCATTTTCCATGGTTAAAAAGTAATGATCGATTGAAAAACGATTTATTTTACCAAAATAAAAGAAGAAAATGCCAATAACAAGCTGAAAATTCCAACTTTTTCAAGTTATTTATTAAAATGGATTTTTGAACCGTAAGGGGGAATGAGTCATATATGGCCTGGTTGAGTTTTCTGACTAAATTCCGCATTTTTTAGAGGTCATTTAATCAGTAATGTTAAAATACAATAATATAACTCAATTTTACAAAAAAAAAAAAAAAAATCCTTCTAGAGGGGCCGACTTCACACCTCCCCTCCCCATACACATTTCTTTTGACACCGCCCCCCCCCCCACTTTTTTAGTACACCAGCCGCCTAAGAACTACGGGGATAAGTGGGAGCGGAGGCCCTGCATTCATAGAACTAGCCTGTTTTCAAAATTTTCGCTTGCTTTACTATTTAACATTTTCGTTTTGGGTATCTGAAATTCTTTCGGAAAATAAAAATTGTATAAAGTACATTATTATGCTTTCATTTAGTTTCAATGCTCATTTTTTAGTTTTCTGGTTTTAATTTTAGCTTTACTGTAAAAATGAATACTTTTTTTGTTTATGCATCAAAAAAATTAAAAGACTGGGGACGAAGGGGGGGAGGGATATATTTTTAAATTATATCTGTGCCCCCCTGTCGGGCAAGCTTGCCCCTCCGTCGGGCAAATCCTAGCGCCACCTCTGCTTATAACCGCTTTTGCGATTTGTTGGATGTTATCGTCATAAAGGTCTACAAGTGACGGCAATACACCAATTTCGCTCAGGTTCGCACTTATTGCTGGACATATTATTCTAGAGTAGTTGTAGTAAATTATCAGTGATGTGTTAAATGCATTGCGTGATTTCTTTCTATAAGAAAAATGTCTTTAGGTAAACAATTCCAATGAGCAATCAAACGGATACAAAACTTAAATCAATGAAAAATCCAAATTGTGAACTTGCAACTGTTTTGCGTTTTGAGTATTGGTATAGTTAAAAAATATAAAACATTAAAAAATACACAGAACGTTAGATGTAGAATTAAAACGAAAAATAATAAAAATTCTTGAAACTGATGTTTTTCTGTGCATTTTTTTCCCAAAACAGAACATAGTTGCAACGTCATGGAATATACCTTTATATCACTCCAGCGTCATTTCTGCCGAAAAAGCGACATCTGTAGGCGAAAATTGCAACAACTATTTTTTTAAATGCAAATGTTTTTTCACTATGATTTGAGTGAATTTACCAAGCTTTTACCAGGAATGATTTCCTCCTCGTATGATGTATATTCCATTAGAATTATGTGCGCAGCCAGAATGGACTCTAAACAAGTCTAACCAATTGTCTCTACAATTGTAACCACCACCTAATAAATACTATTATTTATTTAAGTTTAGGAATGTACTTCTAGTGATAGTGAATTTATTGACTTATAGCAAAGTATCTTAAGAATACGTATGGGTGGTTAAGAAAAAAAAGGATTTAAAAAAAACTGTAATCTTGGGGCAGAGTTTTTCCATCGACATGATGAAAATGACTGCTTCAATAAAAAAAAAAATCCTGCACAGGCTCATTTCTGTGTGAAAAGAACTACATTACAAGTTGTAAGTGGCAATAAGGGTGTTTTCTTCAAGGAAAGGTATTACTTCTAGTCACCGATAATGGTAGAATAAACAAACAAAATTATATGGAGCTAGAAAATATTTTCTCTCTTTCAACAGTTTTTATTATTTGTTTTTAACATCTGATTTCTAAAACAAAGCGAGGTTTCGTATGACGTCATAAATGAAGAAACTCTGGAGTAAAGCCATTCCGACGTATCAGCCATTTTGGATCCATGATAACCCTAGCTGTGCAGCAATGGAAACTCCGATCCAAAATGTCGGCTCGTTTTTAATTGGCCTTGCTAAGACGAATTTGTCTACTTGTGACGTTAGCCGCGAAAGTGAAGCAGCGACAAAGCATATGTTAAGAATTTTTTAAAGAAAGAAAATGGGTGAAAACAAAGAAAAAAATAATAATTTCCCCAATATTTTCCACCGTGCCCTTTAAGAGAAAAAATATTGTGGAAAATGGGAAACACCCCCGTTATTCCGATAAACGTCCATCAGCTACTATATCAAATTCGATAACCACCACTGAGCCCAAAACACAACTGAAGGGCTTTGGAGATGAAGATGTCATGTGACTAATAATGTAGATAATCTGAATACATAATTGAAGGGCTTGGGAGATAAAGGGGTTAAGCACAAAACAGAAACTGCGAGTAATAAAAGTTCAAAGTTTTATTGTAGCAGTTGTTGCAGCTTTTTTGTTTTCTGGTTTTGTAGTAAGTGAGCGTATAAAGCTGGTCAGATGACAAGAACTCTTTGATACACCAAGTTTTATTTGCTTAACTGTATCCATAGCAAATGCTGTATCCATGCTCACCATTGTCCAGAGTGTATTTTCAAAAAATATAACATAGCCCCTTCATCCTTCAATTATTATTTTTGAAAATACTGTAGTTTAACTAATAGGTGAAAAAAAGCAGAAATCTTCTATACAACGAGCATTAGCTTAAAGAACAAAAGTTGAAGTTTCAATAAATGCCTCAGTTGCCACCAGCGACGTGGCTCTGTGTACGCGTACTTACGACAGCTATCACGTGACCTATGACTCCCGCCTTTGAAAAGAAATGATATTAAACTTTCTCTCTCTCGAGTGTAAGTGTCACAAATCACGGATAAGAAAGACATAGACAGAAAATATGTATCGAGATTGTTCGAAAATATTACATTCGGAACTATCCCTCCTGTGCCTCTCCGACCCTTAAAGCAAGCTCCCATCTTTTCTCCGAGGGGTATTTATTATTTTTCGTTTGTTTCCATTTTTTTTCTTTCTTTCGCAGTTTGTTTTATGGTATTATTCGTAGCGTTCGTGATGTGGTCACCAATGCCCCCTCAAGTATCGAGTACAAACACGAATGGATGCTTTTTTTTTCTCTTCCATTTTCTCCGAATTGTCAGGAATACTACGTTTTTGAATTTGAAAGTTGAACAGCTGATGCATTTAAATTTTACTGGAGGAATTTTAAATACAGTACGAGTCAAAAGCATTGCAAGTTTGAAAAATCTACCCTATTTTAAGGAACTAATCCCTCCCTCCCATTTTTTTCAATTGAACTGATTTTTAATGTACATTTGGAGGATAACTTTAAGAAAACTATAGTAGTGAAGTTTATCGACATGAAGAACCGAAGGAAGGGCTTGAAATTGTGGAATCTTTGCGTTTTTTTAAGCTTGTCATGATCACAGCACTTTCACACAACAACGTCTTAGGGTGCTTTTCCACTTACCGACACGACAGCGATAAACTATTCACGATTGTCGTTATACGACATTGGAGCACGCAAAATGTATTAAAATATGCTATGCGCTTTTCCATCTCCCGATTCCAGGACGATTGTGTCGTCTCCGAATGAACGCTGTCGTTTGTCGTCCCATTCGTGTCGGATGGCAGCCGTCTCGCCTTCAAAATCGGGACGACATTCATTCATTTGTTTACTTTCTTCGAAGAAGCAACACGTAGAAATGGCATTTCAATTTAACATCGCTGCATTAATAAAATATAAGCTTAAATTTTACAGACGATAAATAAAGAATGTATAGCAATAAAATAATTTTAGTTATTTTACTTAATATTTTGTTTCACTTTTGTTGCTCAGACTATCTTTATTGCTTCAGAAAAGCTTATATTTTCATTCTGATGTATGCGTTTCGTTCTTAGTAAACAAGGTGGGAATGAAATAAATTTGTGAGTATCATGCATCCAATATCTTCTATTAATCTGTTTCCTCTTTTTGCGGAGGTAAAGTAAATCTAACAGTCGTAGTCTGTTAAATCAAGGCTTCACTAGCTAGTGAAGCCTTGGTTAAATTGAGGAGCTATAATAATATACATGCGAGCACACCGGTGCTTCGAAATAAAATGCGGTTAAAAATGACCGTTTCGGAGAAACGATATAGGTTGAGTGGAAATACAGTGTTGTAGACGACGCGACACGGTACTTATCGTTGCAGTATTTCCGTCCGACTTTCGTCGTTGTCGTGTCGTCAAGTGGAAAAGCGCCCTTACTCAAACGAGAATGGAAACAAAACTAAACTACTGTCTGATCTTCTTACGTAAAATTTTCCCCGTATTTACGCATGCGTCAGGTCTTCTCTGATCTTACCAAAATAGGGGTGATAGGTAAAACAACAGTGAGAGCGCCTTTCCATTTGAAGACACGACAACGACGAAAGTCGTACGGTAATCATACAACGACAAGTACCGTGTCGTGTCGTCTACAGCACTGTTTTTCCACTCAACCGATATCGTTTCTCCGAACGGGTCATTTTTTTCCACCGCATTTTATTTCGAGACAGCAAAGTGCTCGCACGTCTATTATTATGGCTACCGATTACGACTGTTACATTTACTTTACTTCCTCAGAAAAGAAAGCAAATAAGTATATTGAGTGCACGATTTTTACCACTTTATTACATTCTCACCTTGTTTACTAATAACGGAGCGTATACTATCTGTTGGCATCGCAGAGCGATAAATAGTGAATCTATTCTCCAATACTCCCAAAGGGTTGCCACAGAACTTTTTAAAATTAAGTCCACAGTTCGCCATGATAATAGTTGGTGGTCTCAATATTGTAGTTTTGTATTTCACTTTGATGCATCAAAATGAAATGTCTCTGCGAATAAATACGCCATTTATCGCTCTACGGCGCCAATACTATCTGAATGAAAATTGAAACTTTTTTATTGCATTAAAAATCGTCTGAGCAACAATAATGAAACAAAGAATAAAATAAAATGAATAAAATTATTTTATTGCTACATCTTTTACTAATCGTCTGCAAAGTGAAACTTGTATTTATTAATGCAGATATGTCGCATTTAACCGCCATTGCTACATTTCGAAGAAAGTAAACAGATGAATGAATGTCGTCCCGATTTTAAAGGCGAGACGAATGCCATCCGACACGAATGGGACTACAAACAGTATCTTTCGGTCGGAGACGACACAATCGTCCTAGAATCGGGAGATGGAAAAGCGCATAGCATATTTTAATGCATTTTGCGTGCGCCCATGCCGATTGACGACAATCGTTTACGATTTATCGTTGTCATGTCAGTAAGTATAAAAGCACCCTTTTGGGGAACATAATATGAAGCATTTTGAGCCGTATCAAACAACGTGGAACGATGCCAATTCCAAATACACATTTTAGTTGAATATGTCAAAACGATATAGCAAAAATGCAAGTTTTGAATTGAAAACTTCGGAAAGTTCCCACTCACACCCTTTTTTAAGTGGAATGGTTCGCGAGTGCTAGGCGCGGTTTTCAAGGACGGACAGTTGAGGGGATAGAGGGGTGAAATAACGTGCCACCATCACCAGAAGTATAAAGACGAACTATATTCCATTCTCACTGCTCCATGACAAATGTAACGGAACATGAGCAATTTTGTTATTCAATTGTCACACCTGCCGGCCACCTTATTTAGTGGTCAGAGACGTTTGACCGTGATGCGGTGGCCTCGGGTTCTAATCCCGGCTCAGGCCTGGACATACTTTATCTCTCTCTTATCCTTTCTGTGTGTGAAAGTGTATTATGGATGGATGCCTATCCTATAAACGGGTCCTTATGGCATGTGTGTTGAGCTGAAAAGGTTTTCCACCTTAATGGTGCTCATAAAAACGGATGCCGTTCCTATCCTGCCTTAAATCAAATAAATTTCATCTACTCGGGCTTGGATACCGGAGTATTATTTGAAAGAACAACAATTGTCAAACCTTGCATAGATATATTTTTGAAACTATAAGCATATAAATTCTGGTGTGTTAATAACGAGTGGTTGCTAACTGCATCTAATTTTCATTCTCAGCTCAAATACAGTCAAGCCCGCTTAATACAATAGCCATTTTGCCACGAAAAATTTTTGGAATAAGTATCATATTCCATTATCCGAGATCAGAATAATACACTGCAAGTGTTTGGTACAATGTATTACATTAAGTGAGATATTCTTTTAATCGATATGCTAATTAGCGAGCTCGACTGTATTTAGTTTTACTAAAATTAATACAACATCATATTAACTCACAAATTTTCAAACAAAAGCAAAAATGCTGGCTGAATTGTTTTTTCAACAACAATATTGCGAACAAAAACAGTTCCATAGCTTCGAAAGAAAAAGGAAAGAAATACAGAAAATATAATTGCAATATTTCCTTTCCCTTTTATGGAAAGTACTTTTACCGGATTCAGCTACTTCGTAAATCTCTAATTATATATTTTACTTCCATTACAAAAGAACTTTAAATGGGAACAAAATAACGCTTTATTGCGAAAAGCGCCAGCGGAATACACATTTGCATAAATTATTTATGTTCAGCATCACAGAAGAGTGCAAGACAAAAGGATATGGCAAATTATTCAATAAGAGCAAAATGTTTTATTTTATGATTCCAGGTGATTTATTTTATTGATTTTTCACGAGGAAAGTTTATTTTGTACACTCAAAAAATTTTACCGCTTTTTTTTTTACAATTCAGGATTTTTTCTTTTTTTTTTTTTACCACTGCTGTGATTATTTAAAAAAATAGTGTTTAAGACGGAAACTAGTTTGACGTCATGGAAGTAAAATATTTACTAACGACACCACTATATAGAATAAAAAGAAAAATTTTCAAACGATGAAAATCGCTCCTAATCATTTTGTTGCGTTTTCCAAAAAATGTTATTCAAATTAAAATACAAATTGGTAAATGGTAGGTTCTTTTGGGGCTTTAGGCGAGTCTCATTGACTGTACGGAGCGACAATTTAATTCAATGTACTTCAAAAGAATTTAATATTTATTCTGCAATGGCTATACCCTGTGCGACGAGCGCTGGCGGCTCAAAGTAAAATTAATTTCCCACTCTCCGCACTTTCCCCTGATGGTTGTCATAGTTATGGTGCTATGGACTTTCTCCCCACTTAGCTTTTGCAACAATGGTTAATTGCAAACGGTTAAAATTGCTTTGTGCGTTAACTATTATTCAATTGAAAAATCAACGTGAAGAAAGCACAACATTTTCTTAGAAATTTTGCTTTATTAATATGTGACTAAATTTGTTGGAAAACATTGAGCAATAACTGAGACATGAGGATATAAATAAAAGCATAAGCCTTATTCGATAAACATAAAATAAATGAAGTGCCTCAACAGCAGCGCATAAAAGAAAAGAGTAGAGCTGTTTTCTTTCGTACGGTTTCCATGGAGACGAAGCAAAATTTCTAAACTTGATACCCCTATTTTAAAGTAAGTTTTCATTGAGTAGAAACTTCATTACCGCCCTAAGGCAGGAATTCAAGTGAAACAGGCGATCGCAAATTACAAGCGCTACTGGAAATGAATTACATTAGAACGTTTCTTGATAAAAACATCGTGACGTCAGCGTGACGTTTGCCTATGAAAAACGAGCTAGATAAAACGTCACAGCCTACTTGGCGAATAAGAGGAGATCGCTGACTGCTTGTGAGCTCTTATTGGCTCCACCCGTAGTGACGTCAGTACCAAATTAAGTTGATGATAATGTAATTCACTTCCAGTAGCGATTGCAATTCGAAGCGATTGCAATGGTGTTTCACTTGAGTGTTCACAATGGTGTTTGAATTCCTGCCTAAAAGGTGTAAAAGACACTTTTTGGCTGCATTACCCTTGCTGTTGGGCTGCCAACATTACTACAGTCATAACGTCGGCTCTTTGTGTTTTAAATTATTTGGTCCAATTTGGCAGGCGATCTTTTTTCGAAGATGATGCGGGATTTATTTTCAGTAAAGATTCTCCCTTCTTCTGATGTTGTGATTTTATATGTGATGTAATTGGCAACTCGTTTAAGATCTATGGTTTCTTCTTTTCTTTTCCTTCCTTCTTTCTTTCTTTCTTTCTATCATTTGTAGACTGCAACCAGTATATTTATTAATTTTTCTTTTCATTTTTTGGCCTCTCTTCATTTTTATTTGTAAAATCATTATCAGCCTTACTAAAACCTAGAGATTTAAATGTGACCAATCTTAACAAAATTTTAAAATTAAAAAACTAAAATGTAAATTTGATATCAAAAAGCCAAACATAAAAATGCACATTTTACAGATTAATGATTTCCTAAAGGCATTGGAATTTCAGAGAACTAAAATTTTGTGTAACTGCTTATTTCAAAAAAATGAAAATAATAATAATAAATGAATAAAATAAATAAATAAATAAATAAATTAATAATAATAAAAAGTTCCTGTATCATCGGAGCGATGTTGAGAAAACACATGATATCATTCATAAAGAATAATTTTTGAATCACATGATCCGAAAATAATGTAGTTCTAAATGTTCTAAATGGCTATTGGAATACAATTTTGAGCTTATCAACTGGAAATGTTACGATTAAACGATTGGAAGTCGATCAGTTTTCAAACAATCGATAATCTACCGCATATCTTTATCCTAATATTTTATAAGGTTCCTTTGTTTTCGCAAACATCAATTTCCCTTATTTATTTCGACATAAAATGGATTTATTTGTCGGAAGAATTGTAAACATCTTTACTAATAATAAAGCAGAAGGTGAGTCTGTCTTTCTTTCTGTCTGTCTGTGACGCGCGTAGGGCCAAAACCGTTTAGTCGATTTTACTTCAGTCGCATAAAACTTATTGTTTGTTCTATCATCAATTTCTTTCAGACTGGATGTTGCAAACGATTGTTTTGTCTGTCTTTAAAAATTAAAGACTTAGCTATGGTGGTTTTGAGTTTAAGCGTATTTTAACGAGATGAATATCTCTTTGGTAAAATAAGTTCTGACTGAAGGTAGTCGTCATTACATCAAGATTTTCTCAATACTTTATAGAATATGCTTGGAGTCTAGGTAAAATCATGCTTGTATATTTTAACTAACGAAACAAAGTCAATCTTTGTTTTTTGGAGACGTAATTGTAAAATTTACATGCGCTCAGATGGCTTATTTTCTGACTATATTGCACGTGTTGGTACAGCTGGTATGGAAGATATAACGTATATAAGCGTTATTAATAGCGTTTTGACTTGAAAATGTATCAATACATGCCGCATCTGACTACTTTTAGATGTGGTTTGGACTTACGGCTGCATGAGCATTTTTAAGTGCGGCAGTTTTCCCCAACAGTACCAGATTACCTTTGCTGCTCGGACAAAATGCAGTGATGAAATCAGATCTAGAAACAAACCGAAGCGCACTGAGACCTGAGCCCCTCCTTTCCGGTCCTGATCGTTGTAAAATGGATGCAATTAAGAAAATCCCTCCGGTTTTCGATTTTGTGTCCAGACCTTATGTCCCGGATCCACGCAACAACCAATCAATGGCTGGTGTCTCCGCTGCACACATTTTGCATTTTATGACTAGCTTCGCTCCTCTTTTTTCTCTCTCCTTTTACCGGTTGAAAGAGGAGGAATTCGTTCTACACTGGCGTTAAGGATGTGGGAAAGACAGGGATGGTGCTGCAAACTATAATGATTAGACGCGAATTTATTGCAGTGTAGTTTTTATTTGAATCGCTTAATTTTTATGACGGATGGATATTTTATCTCTTTTCACTCCGGTTGAAGACTGTTTTGAGGGAATAGTCGAAACTTTTTTAAAAAGGTATTAATCACGGAAAAGGAAAGAAAATTTTTTTTTCTAGCATTTTTGAGATGCAAATACGAGTTCTCCTGAAAACAATATTTTAATTAGGGTGAGTTCTGGTAAGTGCGTACCCGTTTTTTCAAAGTTCATGTTCTCAAGGATGCTGCTCTGTTGAAAAATCTTGTACACTCAAAACTTTTTTTTAGTTTTCTTTCCAGATCCTTTAATAAGATTTTCAAGCATATAATATGTCAAATAAACCATAAGTATAGGTTTTGTGACCTGGTTTATAACACCTATTCTAAGATACGCACTTTCCCTACCTAGCGGGGTAAGTGCGTCCACCTTAAATTATGTGAATATGAGCAGGAAAAAACTTCTCGCACATATTAAATATGTTAGGTAGTTGCCTTGGGATAATACCTAATACAGCACTTGCTTGCATGAATGAAACGCAATCAGTGATATCCCACGTGTCTTGCGAACAACTGTGATTTGAAGATTGAGAGAGTTGAGTCTGTGATTCTTCCTCTGTCCTTTTAATAAGACCAAGTGAGCAAATGTAAGTTGTTTTCATTTAGTAAACATCACTTATAGTCTACATAGTTTATTTTGGTTTAATACATTAATCAGTCTGTGTTTAAGCCAGGGTTCGCACTTACCCCTTCTTAAATGTAAGATGAGACATGCCAATAGCGTTGTTCTAAATGCATACCCCTGTGATTTTCTTTAATTCTGTTTGTATAGTAGATCATTAGGTGGTGACCTGAGTGAATAATTCGTTTTTTTTTTTTTGAATAAATACGGTTTAATTTTTTTTTAATTAGAATCAGCAGCAGTAAGAAAAAACACAAAATAAAGAGCAAAAAAAGAAAATAATTGATCATGATATGATACTTGTACTTTTTTTTTTTCTTGTACATTGAAATAGTTTTTCACAAGGTGTTCTTAATTTTTTTAAATATAAATTATTCATTACTCCACCTTCGTTTTTTGAATCAGTTGGTTCCTTATTGAGTGTTTCACTTAATTTCATTGCTTCATTTGTCATTCTGGTTTAAATTAAGTATAGCTTATGATCGCTATTTTCAACGAAAAATTTACTAACTGATATCTAAAAGCCAATATATTTCAGAGGTAATGATTAAAATTGAAATCTTATGCCGCATTCAATGTAAATATAAATACTTGATGGAAATGACGTCGGATTTATAATTGGCTTATAAAAGAGTTATAGGCAATATTAAAGGTGAATTACGAGAGTCGGATTTTCCAAGTAATGGTACACACTTGTCTCATCATAATGGTACACATAATAGTACGCATAATAGTACCCATATGCCTCATGATAGTGGTACGCACTTGCCCCATCATAATGGTACGCGCTTACCCCCACCTTACTTTAAAGAAAGGGAAAGTGCGTACCGTCATATAAACAAATTTAAGTTTGAGTATTTGATAAAAATACCCCAGGTATGTTATTAGTAGCTATTACTCAAAAGAACATTGCATTTCTTGATTTCAATTGCTTGGTATGACTACAAGAGAAACTGAAACAAAACCTTCTCAATCTTTACTTTAGAGTTTTTTTGAAGACATTTAAGTTGTCTCTGATTGTGTTTCGTCTATTGAATCCAGGCCTGAATTCTACTTATTGAAATTATCATTAGACAGTTATCTAACATAGTCGATGTGTTGCAGAAGCCATTTCAGGACAGTGTTCATATAATTCCCAGTGGACGCACTTACCCCGTGGACGCACTTACCAGAACTCAACCTAAATATGTTGAGCAAAATATTTTTATCAAAGGTTTTATTTAATTGATTTAATTTTTCCTTTCGGTGGACAAATATTTTAGTTGCTGGTACATCCAGCATATGTGTGCTTAAAAGATTGTAGTGAATATTTGTGATATATTGGATATTTAATCGTAATCGTATTTAGATTTAACCGTCCTGTTTCAGCCTCACTAACACTAATGCAGTTGATCATGTGTTCTGACTAATAAAGGTTTGTTCATGGTGTTACTTGTGTCCGTGAGTGTTCTTAAAAGTACTATTAAATTATTCGATGACATGCAGTATTGCATTTGCTTTAACTAAAAAGTTATTTTGATATTAATGTAACGTCGGACAAAAACTAATGAATTGTGTCTTGCTTTTACATTTTTAATTTTACATCAAAATTTCATAGTTAGTTGATCCTTTAAATTGGTACCGACTTGATAATAATTTGTTTCCGCATGAAATCCGAAGGAATAATTTGATGTTAGCTATTGTAAGTATAATGCTTCAATTTAGAAGTGAGGAACATCAGTGCGTAAAATATTTAACAGATCGTCCTGATAGGTTTTCACTAGACGATCATAAACTAAGAAAATTGAAAAATAGCAATAGAAACTAATCACGCTTTTCTTCCCAAATCAATAATTGAAATGGAATTTGTGATTATTGAAATATTTTGTACTTTAACTTGCAGCAAGTGCTGCATTTTATTAAAAACAACACGTTTGAAGAAACTCAATCTGGAGTTAAATTGAAACCGATGTTTTAAATTAAACTTCTCGCGTTAACTTTAAGTAATAAAGAACAATTTTCACAATTAACTTTCTGTTTAAAAGCAATAGACTTAAGAATTGAAAAAAAGGATGATGAAAGTCAAAACGTTTCAGCAGAACAACTGCTGAATAATCCATACTGTTAAATTTAGATACATATATACAGTCTATTCAGTTTCAAAGGCAGTAAAATAAATAACAGAAAAAGGTGCTTTCATCGTAACGAATTTTGTAAAATAGTTACGAAATTTACATGTGAAAGCTGTCAAAAAACTTAAAAGTTACATTTACAGTATTTACGTAGTTTCCTTGCACATTAACTTTCACTGAAAATTTGATCTAACTTCCAGAGACAGAAAAGTTGTGTAAAATACGTTTTCATCTAAATTAATAAAATAGATTATTACGTCTAAATGTGTGAATAAAAACCATTATTAATAAGGATTTCGAAAAACCCAAACTGTCTCAAAAGCATAATTTGCATATTTTACAACTGTAAAAAATATGTAAGAAAACACTTCGAGGCTTCTTTGCATCTTTTGAATAGTGCAAAAGTTAATTTACAGTATTAAGCAGTAAAATCAATGTGAAGAGGTTTTCATTGATGGCTAATATGTTTATGCATTCGAGCTTATTATTGATTCAAAGCAGCTCGTTTTGTTTTGAATGGTAAGAAGTGGGGCAAAATAATTTTAACAAAATGAAACTGTTTAAAATGTTGAATACGTACGCATGTTTCGTGATGTGTAGAAAAATATTCCTCTGTATCGTCAAAACAAAACAAAAACAAGAGAGAAAGAGAGAAAGAAGAGAAGTTTTTTATTTAATAAGTAGAGTCGATATGGCAGTTCAATATTTTTTATTGCCATTATTTTTTTTCAAATGATACTATTTTTTGCAGAGTAAAAGGCCTCGAAGTTCTCAATTACATTTTTTTTAGTTTTAAAAATAAGTAAATTAAGCTTTTGCGATAGTTTGGTCCTTTCGAAATCCTTATTAATGATGATTTTTATTCCCACCATTAGACGAAAAGTCAATTGTACTGATTTGGATGAGAACACATTTTTATAAACTTTTCTACCGATGAATTTGGATCAAATTCTCGGGGAAAGTCGATGTTTTAGGAAACTACGCAAATTACCCAAATTACATCTGAGTTCAGGTACAACATGTTGTTTTACCTGCATTGACAGTGCATTGAGAAAGAAAAACATTTTACAGAGTGGTTTAGTTTTGCAGTAAATTAACGTACGAAGGGCAAAATTGACGAAAGGAAAAGGAAATATTACTTCGTTAATTCGCACAAAATTGCACAGAAATGCATGCACATGTTTTCCGCTGTTACGACGAAGTCCTTTTCTTAAGCGAAAGAAATGAGCTTATGGATGAAAAGGTAGGATATCCCTTCACCCCGGAACGCGCGTATGCAAATCTCCGCAATTTTGTGCGAATTAACGTTATAGTATTTCTTTTTACTTTTCTGTGCCCCCAGAAGTATTTGTTTATTTCTAATTCCTTTAATTCAACTCGATGGAAATTATAATGTAAAGATTTGTCATCGTAAATATGTTAATTTTAAATTTGAAAGCACATCTTTCCAAAATAAATAAATAAATAAATAAATAAATAATCAAAATAAATAAATAAATAAATAAAATTAATAAACAAATAAATAAAAATAAATAAAAATAATTGCTAAAATTCTTCACAATATTTTTATCGGTCCAAAATAATGAGACTTTGTGTTCGCGATACTACAACACATAAATTTTCAAAATACATGGGAAGGCAATACGGTTAAAGAGAAATTAGTTCGTCAAGTGATTAAAAGTTATGGTTTTCAATGATTTCTGAAGTGGTAATAGAGTGATTTTTGCCAAGTTAAAAGCATGTAAAAAAAAAAAGCATTCGCTACCATTTTTAAATACCAATACTACCTAAGAAAATCCTAGTTTGGTTCATCATCTGCAAAATATTAATATATGGCAGGAGTTCTCGTTTCAAAAATAAAGTATGAAAGACAAAATAGTTTCACCTTATAAATCATAAGAAAGGGAATTATATCGCTTTCTCCACTTTTCCGACTGTCTTACAAATATCCCACACATAAACGGGGAAAAAAGAAAGAAAAAAATGAAAAACGTGCTAAATTTCATGCTAAATCTTAAACACCACTTTAAAATCGTTTCCAAAGAACAAGGTAAAATTCCATACATTGTAAAATTCCCCCTGCGAACTGTCCTAAACAAGACTCGAAAAAAAAAAGTAACCTTCCGCGATTTACATTTTTCGCAGAGAGAAGAGAAAGAAAAATCGAATTCAGCAAATCTTTCTGACAGATAACACGAGTTAAGCTTGATAACAGAATTTTGTGCTTTGGAAACTTGGCAGCTATTTTTATTCTTGTTCTTATTCCACACTTCACCCCTTTTGTCGAAAAATGTGAGGAACATAGCGATAAAATCGAACCAAATACATTTTCTAAAAGCACTCCTAGGCCATTCCCTTCCATGATCAATATTCCACCGAATGAATGAATAAATATATAGGAGAAAAAAAATCGCAGCAAAAAATAAATCCGAAAATCCGATAATAAATATACAAATAAGAA
Source organism: Uloborus plumipes (assembly GCA_038373865.1). Classification (NCBI taxonomy): domain Eukaryota; kingdom Metazoa; phylum Arthropoda; class Arachnida; order Araneae; family Uloboridae; genus Uloborus; species Uloborus plumipes. The sequence continues at coordinate 120,607 of JAXGGA010000592.1, forward strand.
AAAAAAAACTCGTAGTTCGTCGTTAAAACTTACGGAGATCGCTCGGAGCCAAAACGCATGAATTTGGTCGTAAAAGGAGAATTTCGCGGGAATAAAAATAAATATGGGCGGGAAAAAAGATTCCAGAAGAACTTGGCGTTCTAGCAGCGCGGGTGTGTGTGTGTAAGCACATTATTCGCAATAAAATTTCAACATCTCTTCTGTCTATACAGATATCGTAAAGCAACGGATGACAAGGATTTCCAATTTTCCTTGGATATATGTCACGTGATATTAGAGCTATGGAATTGTCTGACAGATCGATTTTGCTGAAGATATGAATTTTCATAATATTCCAAATTTTTTTTTAAATAAAAAAAACCAATTAGTCATGAATGAATTCTAATGAATACTTATTTATTTTTCTAAACACGACTACTAGATTAAAATAATTATTAATTGCTTAATTCAAATTTTAAATTCTGACATTCTTCTTGCTCAAGATTGAGCTAGATAGTTAGTTTTTTTTCAATTACTTTTATTTTGTATATGAATACAAAAAGGGGTTTTTTGAAGGACTTCGATTGACGATAAATGTTATTGAAATGTGATAAGGGATTTTTCGTTTTAAATAATTAAATCATAGATTCATACAGTAATAATTATGCTTATTAGACAATGATTTAAACTTTCTATAGTATGTAAATATTGAATTCGAAAGCAATATCCATTTTATACTAGAAACTCGAAGTTATAAAATTAATTTGAAGGGTTTGGAGAATAAAGGAATTATGTTACATTTTTTGAAAATACCCTCTTGTCAATGTCAAGCAGTGGATACAGGTAAGCAAATAAAACTTGGTACATCAAAAAGTAGATGTGATTAGACCAATTTCATACGCGCACTATTGACAAAGCCAGAAACAAAAAAGCTGCAACAACTTTAATGGCTCGCAAGTTCTGTTTTGTCACATGACCTCTTCATCTCCCAAACCCTTCAACTAAGGCTAACTCATAAGACTATCTATATGAGTGGGTGTATAGTATCTGAAAGATACGCTATATACCTTTTACACATATGGAAAATGAGTGTGGTCGAGAAATAATATAATCAGTATTATTAAAGTAATAAACTTATTTTATGATGAGTAAGGACCCTGCTCCACATTGACGTAAAGCAGAAACGTAAACGGATTAAATAGTGTTCCTATGGAAAGTACCCGGATTTTCGGTTTCTGCCTTCGGTTTCGGTCGCGTTTTCTGCTGATGTGGAGCAGGGCCCTAAGTCTGAGAATAAATTGAGTCTATGCCAATAATGACAGCCTGATGTAAAAAATATGCATCTTAAGGCATTTGGAAGAAAAATCCGTTAATTCTGTAAATAAAAGAAAAACAATGTTATAGTTACAGACATTTTTCTTATATCTAACGGAAATCATAAATTGAGAACTAATAATTTATTTTTGCTGAGACGTTTTTCGCTCATATTGTCAATAATGAAAGCAAGATTAATTTTATTAATCTTTGATATTCAATGCATATGTCCTTGAAATGAAACTGGAGGTAATTTTTTTTTCAAATGCGAATTACAAAGGTCATACGAGACGTATACGTTTTGAGAAAAAAATGATATCGTTCCTTGAGTAAATTACTTTGTAAAACATTTGTACAGATTAGAATAACAATGGTATAAGCTAAAATTTCTATACACTGAGTTAAGCATGGATAGAGTTTTTTCTTTAGATCCTGTATTCATTGTATCAATTGCACAAAAATACAAAGACATATTAGCTCTTAGTCGTGCACAGAATGGGAATGTGGAGCAACTTGAAAGAATTAAGATAAGTTACCTTTTTTTTAACAAATTAGAAATTTTTAATGAAAATAACTACGTACAGGAAAAACAATGTATTTTATAACGAAACTTGCTATGAAACATTTTTATACTGCTGGCTGTATGCTAGTACTGATAAGGTGCGGTAGAGGAGGAAAATGTTCCTTGTTTTTTCAAGGGCAAAGTAAAAAATAAAATATTATCTAGTTGCTTATTAAAACAATAAAATGACTAGTAAAATAATGAATAAATAATGACGCAATTACGAATAAATAAATAAATGAGCAGGTTAATATATGCGAGAACAGTTAATGAGTGAATAAAGTAGACAGTGAATAAAAGAACAAGTGGGCAAATAAATAGGAAATTATTAAAAGAAGGAATGAAAGCGAATAATTGCTAAATGAATATATAAGTGCTTTAACAAAGGATTGAAGAAGTAAACGAAATGAACTGCTACACTTTTTCCCGAGTGCACTTGACTATTTGTACAAAACATTTTCAATAAAAATAAGCTTCCTATCTACTTATATTAAAAACTGAGTATATTTCTAACTATCTTTCTTTCTAACTATCTTTCTTTCTAACTATCTTTCTTTCTATCTTTCTATGTCACGCTTCTTTCTCCTGAACGCCAATGACCTGAAAGTCGAACCAGGTACCGATAGATAGGTAATTTTTCAGGCTTCATTAGTTTCAATTGATATAATTATACGATTTTAATTAGCGAAGATATCAATTAATAAGTAGTCAAGTTTAAAGCGATTAAGGGCCGAATTCAAGTGAAACACCATTGCAGTCGCTTCGTGGCGATCGCATATTGCAACCGCTACTGTAAGTCGAATTCAAGTGAATTCGTTTCACTTGAATCCAAATTTTGGAATTTGCGATTGCATTGGTAAGTTGCGATCGTCCGTGTTTCACTTGAATTCCTGCCTAAGCCTAATAAATGATTAAATATGAAATCCATTCTTGCAAACCGTCGTTGCTATGAAACAGTGATAATGAGAGTTTTGAATGAAGGCTTAACTAAATCAAACACGAAACTCATAAGCGGGCCACTTACGTAGAATTTTTATCGCTAGCTACTGGTAATATTTTGAAACATTTATTTGTTGAAGAGCCATCTACTTATATTAAAAACTGAGTATCTATGTCTGCTTTTTTCCTTTGAGCGAGCTGAACTTACTGACATTCCTCACCATCTTGAAGACGTGAAGCATCTCAATAATTCGAATGATTTTTTTTATATAGGAAAAAAGTAAAGGCGTGAAGCGCCTGTAAGCGAGCCGCCTTGGCGGGGAGTAGTTTCTTTAAATTTTTTTCTCACTACTTTCAGGGCACGAAGTGCCCGTGCAACGCCGGGCCACGTGCGTGGTATGTCTTGAAATCGAATGAACATTAAATTATATCAAATAATATAACTTCAGAATGAGGTAAAAGTTAGAGAGGGGGGAACTTATGCATCAACATGCCGCAGGAAGCTAATCTAGCTGCCCTGGCAGCTAGTTATATAAATAAATACTGCACCGGGCATTAGTAGGTCTCAGTTAATAATTAAAATTTCAATAACATTAACTTTACCATTTTTATATGAACGAAAACAATTATTGAACTTACAACAACGTTTTACAATATGAGTGCCAATTTTTAAAAACTGCTTATATAATCATATACTTTTTACCATTTCACTTTATCCAGTTATTACAATTTGCCTCACATTCTAATGTTTACCTGAATTGCTGCTGAGGTGAAAATGGCACTTTTGTTAGTCCGTTTTAAATGTCACGGATTGGACTTAGGATAACCTACACCACTTTCATTCCTACCACTACTTTCTCTCTAATCCTTAATATCTCGCTCCTTTAACATGATTCTATACTTTGGAAAGATTATAAATAAAAATTTATTCAATTTTAAATTTCACTATAGCATATTAAAGAGGATAAAACAATTTTAACTTAGAGCTCCAGGCAGTGCAGACGGTATTTCCAATTGATAAAACGTTTATCGAAGATTCTATACGATCTTTCAGTCTAACATCAAACTCTAAAAGACGGATTTAATTCTAAAGTCCCTCCTTTTCATTTTTCGCATTTATGGCCGTAGAAAAGATTTCACTTAAGGAAAAGGATTTTGTTTGTCTACGTTCTGACAAAGAAAGCCACTTTTAAGATTTTAAACATTTTGTTGTTTGACTTTTGAGCCAAAAGTTAAATATTTGCCTGCATGAAAAGAGAAGTGCTTACGCTGTGGGATGAATTCACATCAAGTTCCCGACTGCCATTTTGATTATTTATGTCATGACCTGGCATATTTGAGGGAAGTTCCAATGGTGCCATGGCTTATTGAAAATAATTTTGACGGCGTTTCTGAATGAAGTATGCATATATTTTGAATGCTCAAAAAATATGTTTTAGCGATTTTTTCTCTGAATGAAACTCTGCTGAAATAAAATAAATTTTTCGTTAAATGAAGCTTAGAAATGCCACGGTGAACGCACAAATTTCTCGGCAAAAATTATGCTAAAAATTTCCTAATATTTTCTACTAAATTTTGCAAGAAATATCTTTTTTTTTTTCTTTTAGTGATTGAGCAGTTTATGATTTTAGTGGACTATCCAATGTTTTAACTGTTATGCTCGAAATAATCTTGATATCCAAAATGTCAGGCCCAAGTATTATTCGAGGTTTTTTTTCCTCCGTTTTTAAGTGCATCGTATTGTTCTGAGCGAATACATACTAGGAGATGTTTTTTTTTTTTTTCTCTACATCTTGTTGTGCAGTTCAAACCTTTTCGCGAAAAGTTAATTGAAACTCAATTCGATAAATGCCAGCCCTTTTTTGGAAGTTTCAAAGGATAAAAATTGATGTTCAAAGTAGGCGGTATTTTATTTCCATTTACTTTTTCTTTCAGAAATTAATAAATTATTACTATTAGTTGTACTTTTATTACTTAGTGTTTAGAAAATAATGTTCCACTAGAAGTAAACTTCTCTACTGCCACGGTAAGTGATAGCCGCCTCAAGTGAGCATGCAGTAGCTGCAATACCTTAAAATTTGTATACATTTAATTCAAAATATTGATAAATAATAATAATAAAAAATTTTAGTAGAAAATTGAAAATATACCTCAAAAATTTAGTCAAGCGTACCTTTAAGTTTTGTAGTTCAAATAAAATGCTGGCTTCTTAAAAATGCAAGAAATGAAAGTGTTTAAAATAATACATTTAAGTGTTCCGTTATTATTTTTCAGTAAAATATCTTAAAATTTGCCATACTAAATTTCAAAACACAAAAAACAAAAGTACTCTTCCGTTTTCTTCCCACCTTTCAGATCCTTAGAAAGTTTACAACCCTAAAAAGTATGCAATACACCACCAACTCGGTTATTACCATCCATGGACTGCCGTTTCGTGCTCATTATGCACTTATCAGCACGGAATAGGAAAGTAACCCAGTTGGAGGCAAAAACCCTCTTATTGAGCAAAGAGAGCCAAAAAAAAAAAAAAAAAAAGCTGGTAGCTAATATGAAATTAGAACCTGCCTTAGCCCTTGCTTAGGGGCGGTTATTCACTGCTTTATACCTAAAAAGTATGTTCTTTCATATGGAATGAATTATTATTATTATTGTTTTCTATTTTCCGCTCACTACTAGTGATTTTCATTCCTCTAGAAAAAGGGAAAGGAGTATTTTCAAGTCTAGTAAAAACCTTAGCAATACCACTGATTATCTTGTACAGCTCTTATCGCATTTTCTTTGTCATATCTATAATATAAAAATCGCATAAAATTTGTGAATTTTCACATTGGAAAGAACGTGTGTGGTTTTTATGAATATCCGTACTAAAGTGAAGGAAAAAAAATCTTATAGAATGTAAGGATATCTTTACTCTAGTAGATTAAAAAGTATTTTAGTACATCAGCGAGAAGTCAGCAAACATGGTACCTGGTTAATATTGAAAGAGTTAAAATAAAAGAACAGGCATAAAGGCCCAAAATTATTGTTTATAGCTTTAAGTAAAATCTATTACCTTTTCCGGGATTTTATTGGTCAGTTTTAGAAGCCGTAAAGTAAAAAAAGGAACATCGTAGTATAACAGTACACAATTGAAGGGGAAAGTGTATAAAGGTAATATGTGACATTTGAATTTCGCCGATTTACACAAATTCAAATTAGACTGTGTTCAATTGTGTTAATTCACTAACACAATTGAAAGGGCGAGTGATTAAAGGTAATATGTAACAATGTTGTAAATTTCTAGAAAAAAATTATTACCTTAACACCTTCATCCATGGTAAAAAGTAAGTTTTTTTTTAAATTGTCACATATCACCTTCATCCACTTGCCCTTTCAATCATTAACTTGAATAATATTCACAATAGAACGCTATCTTCGAATAAAACAGAGCTCATGAAAACAATTGTCCTTAGAAATCTACCGTAGTACTTCAAACCACACTACTTTTGCTTCAAATCCTCCTAAAAAACGATACCCACTAAAACAAATCCTCCACTAATTACCATCCACATTACGAACTACAGAACAAGCCTCCAAGAAGCCGCTGCCGTCGCCTACTCGCGAATATTAAAAATACTTTAATATTTCATACCGCTCGAGTATTTGAATTTAATTTCACGCTCGGCCTGACGTTCTGTTCTTTTTAGGCGGGGGGATTGTTGACTCTGTATCAACTCCGAATGCGAGCCCAAAAGCTGTGAAGTCCATGTTTATTTTAAGCAGATTTTTCACCGCTAAGTGCCGCTTGCTACTCCAAATATAGTGTATTCAATTCAAAGTGCCCCAGGCATCCAAGCAGTGTTTAAGTCGCGCCGAAATGTTTATCAACATTTCTGTGCAAACGTTTTCGGGACTATAAACTTTTGCTGTGATGAATATGGCAGTTTAATTTTCACTCGCTCATTTCTTTTTTTTTAAGTCTTTCATGCGTTTTATATTTGGTGCTTAAAGGAAGAGTGAAAAAGGTTGAATTGGTATCATTAAATTTTTACATCATTACATTCCTATGAAAATAGAGCATGCGAGCAGTTATATTTGAAAACAAATGTATTCATTTGTATTAATCATTCGTGGCACAAAAGACCGAACGAAGACTTCGAAAACGTTGGATTCTTGTTGCACTACATGAATTTTCAAAAGAACATAGACTCTATTTTTATGTAATGCAATTTTGAAAATTTACTGAAGTATTATATTTAACTAGCAATACCCACACGGCCTGCGCTCATGCAGTAAATTAAAAAAATGGAAAAAGAGTAATGTTTTCCCCTTCAAAATATTTAAGTATAATCCCAAAAACTGCAAAGATCAAGTTAAGTCTTGACTAAGTTCACTTCATATTGAGATGTCGAAGTCGATCTCACCACGTTTGAGCAAAATGGCAACGGCAATTCTGTACCTCAGAACCAGAATGATGTAAGAAAAAAAAACACGATTTTCACTTTTTTGCTGCATTGTATACAGAATCTTATTCCACATCGACCCATTAAAACAGTATTCTATGAAACAAATTCCTTCACAATTATTTAGTAGAGTCCCATCCTTTGCATGAACCCAACAATCGTTTCCACCTTCTATTGAAGAATGACGAAAATGGATTTACGTTAGTCTGGTTTTGAGGTACAGAATTAAAACTTCATTTTCAAAAACTTTAAGTGGGTAAAGGTTGTTTCAACGTGATTTTTCAACACTCCCGTTCAGGGCACATTGGGTAGAAAATATTCTAATACAGGATTTTTCGTAATCTTTCCAATGAGACCAAGATCAAGACGATGCGATAATTATTTCTCTACATAGAGAAATTTTTGGGTCAAAAATATAGATTTCGAATAAAAAAAACTGTTCATTGAATTTTTTTCTACCTGGTCTAAACAACCTGCCCTGAGCTTACCAGCAGCTGCTGTAAAAATTGAAACGAAATCGGCCAGTAGTTTATGAGTTTACCCGGACACACATATTTTGGAGTTTGTGTTTTATATATTCTAGAATAGAAAAATAACGAAATAGAATTTTCGAAAAATCGCTTCGTAGTGCATAACCCCATGCTACAAACTAATTTTTTGCCAAATTTCATGAAAATGGACCGAACGGTTTTGGCGCTACGCGCGTAAGACAGACAGAAGGAAAGAAAGATAGAAAGACCCACCTTTAGCTTTATTATTAGTAGAGAAAAATTAACTTCCTTTGTTTAGTAACAGACTTACAGTCCTTCACGGTTTGAAGTATGACGCGTAAGAAAATGCGTTCAACGCCAAATCTACAAAAATGGCACCATTTTGTTTCAAAATGCAAATCTCATCCCTTTTTTTCAATTTCCAAATACTAATTCAGCCATAAGACACTTTTCAAGCATAAGATTTCGAGACACATAATTAGGCGGGCAGGTAAAAAAAAGTCTTCACTAGATTTATTTTATTATTGATATCGTGTTCCCGACGTTTTGCCAGATCCCTTTTACGTATTCTCTCACGAACTTTCTCATAATACTTATCACACTTCCTTTACTCTGAAATAGAAGTGAACGTCGACTAAGATTGACTGAGAACAAATAGTTATCGTAATTGCTTTAAAAAAATTTGTTCAAAGAATGAAGCTGCTAACTCGACCTTAGCCACCCGGAAAACACGCATGTTTCTTTTTAAATCGTAGAACTCATTTTTTAAAGTAATTAAAAACATAAAAAAGCATAAAACTTAAAAGAATGCCCCAAAACCGAAAGCTCACAGTGAAGGTTTCAATTACACTGCTATTGTTGCTCTATAATTCTAGGAGATTTCATTAATTAATATCGGTTTTGGTCTTCGCGTTATCCAGGATGAAAATTTAAAAGAGGTTGCCTTCGGCGACATGTGGGTTTAAATTGGAAAAATAATGAGATCCAATTTTAGAAAGAAACGTGAACAATCGAAGACCCACAAAAAATGTAGATGATGTGACGGTAATATGATTACTTATAATGTCAAATTTCGAGGCTGTAGTCAATTAAATGTTGAAAATATAGATTTATAAGATACCTGCACGAAAAAGATGTATTTAAAATAAATGCTTCCCCAACATTTTCTCTAATAAAAAACATGATCTGTTTATATTGAAAATAATATCGATAATTACAAAAGTTACATGTTATATCTCTCTCTCTCTCACTATGTATACTATAATGACTGAAATTATGAACAAGGAAGTCAAAATTTACTCCAAGGTAATATTTGATGTATGATAAACTGCAAGATAACACGAGAAAATAATATACTAGAAAGGAACAAAAGATGTACCGATTTCGCTCTATTTCTAGGTTTTTTAAAAGTCATTTAATGAAAGTAGAGAAAAAAGGGTATAAAAAACATTTATAATAAAATCTGAGGAAACTTAACAGCTTATAAAGCATGAAATGATTTTTTACTTTCAGGATACAAAATAAATAAATAAGTTTTACTTGAACAAAGGAGTTGTCACATAATTTCTAAGGAAAATGAATGATTTTAAATTCAAAGTGCAGAATTTCCCGTCAAACAAGTTTTATTTTCTTCCTAGTGCTACATCACACAACAAATTAATCATAAAATTAATGATGTATTTCAAGCGAGGCACCACATCAGCGTTTCGACTGTTCCAAAACATGCAAGAGCATCAAGATGCCGCCAACTTGGAGATAATTAAACATCTTATTTCTCTATCATCTAGATTTTTGTCATACGCCCTGAATTCATGCCAAAGTTGATGTCTTGAGTTGAATGCGTCCACTTATTTCTTCCACATGGGCGACAGCTGTCATCTCGAAACAGAATGATCTTGGCTTAAAGACGCCCTCACGTACCATATGCCCAACATGGTGGAATAATGACATTTCGTTGATGCATGGAGGAAGGGTCGCCGCCGCGTTATGCCCACATCAAAACTGACTCTGTGGACATTTCCGTCGCGAAAGGGTGTCTATTCTGCAGCAAAAAAATTAAAGCTCATAGGCTACTCTGCAAAAAATAAGCTGTTGTTTATACAGTATAATACTGGCAGCAAAGGTTCCAGTTTAAATCTATGCACTGTAAATAATGAATGTTGTTTTTACAGTATAATACAGCAATTTTATAGTAATAAACTGTAAAAATTGCTAATTTTACAGTAATGAACTGCAAAATTGCTAGTTTTACAGTTTATCGTAGCGTATTTTACAGTTTTAAACTGGAACCTGGGATCAGGGCCTGATTACTGAATAGGCCAACTAGGCCTCGGCCTAGGGCCCCCACAATTGAAGGGCCCCCAGATGGCTAAAATTGCTGTAGTCAATGCCTAAATTTGTTTAATCCTGTGCCTAAAATTGTAAAGTCTCAGTACAGGGGGCCCCGAAAAAGTATTTAGCCTAGGGCCCCGTGATATCTTAATCGGGCCCTGCCTGGGATATCAATAGTATACTGTAAAAACAACAGTTAATTTTTGCAGTGTAAAAGCACAGTAATAAACTGTAAAGTTAGAAATTTTACTTTTATTACTGTAAAACCAGCTATTTTGCAGTTTTTTCTGTAAAACTAAGTAATTTTAGTTTATTACTGTAAAATTAACAAGTGTACAGTTTACTGCCGTAAAGTTTAACTGTATTATACTGTAAAAACAACAGTATAATACTGGCAGCAGATGTTCCAGTTTAAAACCAAAATGCACAATAACAAACTGTAACATTAGCAGTTTTACCGTTTATTACTGTAAAATAAACAATTTTACAGTTTATCACTATAAACTTAGCTGTATTATACTGTAAAAACAACATTTTATTTTTTGCCACTTTGGAAGCCCATTGTATTACAAATCCCAGTAGAACGGAATGAGTTCTGTAAAAGTTTTTTCGCAGTCTGAGTAATGTCAGTGCAGGGAAAACAAGTATTTTCCCCTGCTGTATGCTTCAGCGCAATACCCAAAGATATATCGTACACAGAAAAAAGAAAAGGATGCTTTCTAAGTTGGCTTTAGCATTTAAGATGCACCCCTTACATTCTCTGTGTACTGTATTGTTAGGGTATTTTTCAAAGCCTGAAAATTCTCCTTGATAGTTTTTTAGAGGAGTAAAATTCAGTTTAAGAGATTAGAAAACGCACGAAGTAAAAACCTTATTAACGATCATTCCATAGTAAAAAAAATAAATAAAATTACTTTCTAAGAATGAAATGTAAGACGGCAGAAAATCTTGCGTACTTTTTTATTCATGTGTTTATTTCCTAACGGTTAAAATATTTGACATTTAGCATTAAAAAAGCAACCGACATTTAACTTAAAATTCCAACTGCGCTTTTTTTCATTTTCTGTTGCGCTAAATTTCTATACAAAATACAAACTATAAAATTATGCTTGAATGAATGTTTAAAAAGTATGTCCAATACCCTAAATATGCCCGTTTAAAAGCTTTGAAAATATCTCAGTTGCTATTATTAGCACTCAAATAATGTTCGACATTTTTTTTTAATCATTGCCCAATGCTCTTCCTGCAGGCGAACTTTCTGAAATGTTTCTGCCTATTAAGCAAAATAAAATAATTAAGGACTTTCTTTCTTTGCGTTTTGCTTAGTTTCACTTGAATTATATATTTCAAGCATCTGTTAAAGCTTAGAAAACAAAATATTAAGTAAACTTTGAATAACTACCCCCACAAATACTGGGATTACCTGTCGTCTGTCTTTCCACATAATGCTAAAAAATTGGGTACTTACGTATTAACTCCACCGCAGCTACAGAGTTGGCGGTTAAAAAAGATTTGGAGGTTTATTTGGCGTTTTTTGTGAGTTCTAAATAACTGCGTGAGCGCAGAAACAACAACCGTAAAAAAAGAAAAAAAGTCAAGTCTGTTTAAACTACCAAATCTATAGCTGCGATGAAGTTAATATGCAAGTACCAAAAATTGTAATTTTAATGTAATTGTAGGACGTAACTGACAGATTTGAATCGGAACTGATTTAAAAGGGATACTGTTACTTCGAAATAATCTTTAAAAAAAAAAAAGAAACATGTTTTGTTCTGTTTATGACTTTCGTTACTTAAACGTTTTACTTGCCATTTTTTCAGTTTTAGTGCAATGATTAATAAGTATTTTTTTCCTGCAAAGGGGGGGGGGGATTCTAGGTAATGAGAAGAGTTATTCTTAGTCCATATTTTACATTTGTTGACTACGTAATAAGGTAATTCTAAAACCATAAAAAAATATCGCACAGAAGTCAGAAAATTTTCAGTTCGTTTAGTTTCTGAAAGAGAATTGCACATTTTTTAAAAAATGTTCGCAACAAAAATAAATTTCTCATGCATTTTATTCATCAGTTCCAAAAACCCCACGCTCAAATCACAGCAATCAGTGAGAGATTTTAAAAGCTAATTGAAATAAAGAGCAGCTTGGAAAGTAACTGCCTTATTTTGCTGCGGTAAATGTTCGATCACGATGAAGACGTGATTAAACGAAGCAATATATAATTTTCTAATCTTTAAACGAACTCAATATTCGAAGCAGAATATTTAGAACTCGGAACTTCTACCTCGCCCCGATATTAACGGTCTCACTTACAGAAGTTATTACTCTTTTCTGATGTTATTAGCATAATAACAGGGGATATTTAATCGCGCAGCAGACTCAAATTAAGCATTGTGGATCAATACGAGATTACTGCAGCTTAATTTGGCTAAGTATCTTGTATTCAGTTTGCCCGAATTTTGTTTCACTCGTTTTATTCCCAGTTTACAATTGCGCAGCGATATTAATAACAGTTATTAAATCGGGATGAATTATAAGAGAGCTAAGAGTACGAGTTGTTTGAATGGACTCATAAACTCGGAACAACTGATTAAAATAACTATTAAGTGTTTTGTTTCGCAATTCCATTGAAACGACTGTTTGGGGCATGTTTTAACACGCACGGCGTTTAGGTAAATACGTGCATGACATAAGTTTAGAAGTACTATAATAGTATTTATGATAAAATAGAACCTTAATTTACGTTTCTAGAACTATGGCATTTAAAAAAAAGAAATTCAAGTGAGCTATTTTCGTGCAGCTTAAAGAAAAGTGGAGAGAAAGCTACATTATTACGAATATTATAAAACAATGCGTAATTAAACTCAAATTTAGTTCCATTTAGTTTAATTATTTCTTAAAAATGGAACGCAATTTAAAGAAAGCCGCTTTTAATGAGTCCCATTAAGAATTTTCATTATACTTCACGTGGTAGGGTATGATTATCTTTAGACTTAAAGCTAATAGGTCTAGGGCTAAAAATAATCTTTAAATTAATTCAAATAAACTAAAAAAATACTCTTTTACATGCACTTATAATGCATCAACATGTAATAAAGCTTATACAGTCGAACCTGTTTATCTCGAACCTGCTTACCTCGAAAACCTCTCTATGTCGAAATTTTTCAATTTCCCTGCTTTTACAGCATAAATTTAATGTTTTTTCTCATGTTTATCTCGAATGATTTTTCCCGAAAACCTCTATATCTCGAATTTTGACGACTCTCATTTTTGAATTTCATCTCCAGCCACCTTTATCAATGGTATAACTTGGAGACAAAAATCATCTTCTGCACAATCATTCAAAGACTATGTTCGTACTTAAAGGTATGCATTAACTTGCTACCGATATAGTCATCACAATTAGTAAAACGTGGACTCGCAACATGTCGCACAGTAAAATATTCAACAATTTCAATGCAAAACAATCTGCAGTGAAATCTGTGTATAACGATACTCAAGGGACCGAGAAGAAATATCGTTATAGACAGATTATCATTATAGACAGTTTGAGCAAGAGTAGATGGGAAGTTGGCAGGGACCAAACCCAAATATTGTAATAAGCAGGTTTATCGTTATGTACAGTATCGTTATACACAGGTTTCACTGTATTAAGTATTTGACTTCGTTTCAATTGCTTATTTTTGTAAATTTTATCACAACCTCTGTATCTTGAAACTTCTGTAGCTCGAAACTTCCGTATCTCGATTTTTTCTTCTGTCCCGTGAAATTCGAGATAGACAGGTTTAACTGTATAATATATTTGAGTCTTTAGTATTAATAATAGTACTAAATACAGGGTGTCCACTCCAATCGTGGCCCAATAGCTAATTTCTAAACCGTTAGAGATAAGCATATAGTTCATTTAGGAAAAAATCTCCAAATTACGAGAGGAATTTTGGGTCCATTCAATGTTTTTCAAAAAATCAAATTTTGAAAGAGTTACGAAATTTAAATTTTTATACAGCCCCCCAGTCCTATCAATCATATTTAGTAAAACATTCTTGACACTGTAACGTTTAAAACTAAAAAAAAATCACTCTTCTACCACAAAAATGGACCGAGTTATGACGTTTTGAAAAATCAAGATTTTGAAGGATTTCGCATACGGTCCCTTAAGCGATCTTTCGATGACGTCATGAAACAATGCAAAATCTTGATTTTTCAAAACGTCATAACTCGGTCAATTTTTGTGGTAGAACAGTGATTTTTTTTTAGTTTTAAACGTTACAGTGTCAAGAATGTTTTACTAAATATGATTGATAGGACTGGGGGGTTGTATAAAAATTTAAATTTCGTAACTCTTTCAAAATTTGATTTTTTGAAAAACATTGAATGGACCCAAAATACCTTTCGTAATTTGGAGATTTTTTCCTAAATGAACTATATGCTTATCTCAAACGGTTTAGAAATTAGCTATTGGTCCACGATAGGAGTGGACACCCTGTATATTAATTTTATATTTGCAAAGAATATGAATTTTATCTTTTATATAGAATTTATACATACCGACAAGCAAACAAACCCACAAGTGAAACTAATAAAAGCGTATTAATGTATACGAACTGCTTTTCTTATCAAGTCAGTACTTTTTTTAGCTACAGACAGACAGGATAATGCTGAACTCATTAACTCAACTTCTAGCCATTCCTTTCTTTTTTTATCTATTGGCATAAAACAGTATAAAAGCTTCAACAGCATTATAGTTATCAATCAGTCCACGATATTAACACTGGTTAACAAAGATTTTGTTAAATGAAACATTTATAGTTTAGCTAAGGTAATTTTTGAGCCTGATTTCAAACATACAAACAGAATTTGTCATCGCTCATAGTTTTTGCGTTATCATGGGTTTTAAGGATGTTACTACCTGGGCGATCGAGTATCGCTCGGTTGGAAAAAAAAGAGGTTTGTAAAATCGTGTTCGAAGTATTTATTTAGTTCGAAGTATTTATTAAAGTTCGAAGTATTTATTTAGATGAAAAGCATTTTTAAGAAGCCCTTGGTCGCAATTACCCATTTAAAACAATCGCAATTTATTTAAAAAACACAACTTCATCTGGATAAGACATCATCATCACAATTTTATTTAAATGATGCGCACCGTAAAATTACACCACAGTAACTTTATTTTGATCTATCTCTTTAACATTTCAAAAACAGTAACAATTTTAACGTGTTGCCAGAACTCGTTTGCCAAATACCATAAAAAATTAAAGTTACGCTGATGTGATTAAATATGAAACCCACGGTTATAATAAAACGTGGTTGCTATGAAACAATAACAATAATAGAAATCCTAATGAAAATGGTTAAAGAAATCTCCTCAAACTCTTAAGGAAGGCACAAAAAACGGGTTTTTTTTGTGAAAACTTGCGTTTTTACAGAAAAAACGTCGATGTAGATGAACTCAAAAACCAAAACTTTATCTAAATACAAAATTGTATCAAAACCGTTAGAGCCGCTTTCGAGATCTGAAATGCAACAATTAAAACCTAGTCATAAAAGATAGGAATGGGGAGTTAGATAGTCAGGTTTTCCCTTACTACAGTGGTGACACTCGTTATGGCCCCAATTTTCATGATATAGGTTACTTGAGTTGAACAATTTTCCGTGTTTCTATATTTGAATGCAAACATAAAGAATTTATAAATGTTTACCATAAAGAAAATACTTTAGCATACTGTATTAGCATTGACTCTGTAATAGCTACGTTCGTATTTTAATGTGAAACAGATGAGACTTGGTTTTCACTAATATAAAGGAAAATACTTTATATTAATTAATACCAAGTTCATAAGGAAAATACTTTTGTTTATTGTATTAGCATTGACTCTGTAATGGTTATGTTCCCATTTTAATATAAAACAGATGATACTTGCTATTAACTCTTTCGAAACTAGTTTAAAATCTATACTATTGCATGATTGAAACAAGTTGTCTTCGGTACCACTAGCATATTTAGTCAAAATAAATAAAATCTATGAAGATTCGTAAGTTATTTAGATAAAATTTAATACAACACATATCATGGGACACTTTTTTTTTTGGCCAAAAATTAAATTAAACGCATTTTATTACCTGCTGAAGTTTTACACAATACTGTTTTTCCTCTACAAATGGGATAGCAATGGTAATAAGAATAATAATAAATATTGGACTTTTAAAAAATTCTATTGGCCCTCCATATTATATTTGAACTTTTCAAAATCTTTGTCAAGGCTTTGTAACATTGGTACTGTATTTAAATACTTAAAACCAGAATTTTCACTTGTTATTGATGTAAAGCTGAAAACACGCTCCTTTAACTGCAAATAAAAATCTACTTCTTATATTAAAAACGAAGTATCTTTCTAACTATCTTTCTTTCTATCGATGTCACGCTTCTTTCTCCTGAACGCCAATGAACTAAAAGTCGAACCAGGTACCGTTAGATAGATAATTTTTCAAGCTTCATTAGTTTTAATTTATATAATTATACAATTTTAATTAACGAAGATATCAATTAATAAGAAGTCAAATTTAAAGTGATTCGGCCCAATAAATGATTAAATATGAAATCCATTGTTGCAAAACGTGGGGTTGCTATGAAACAGTAATAAAAATGATAATGAGAATTTAGAATGAAGGCTTAACTAAATCAAACATGAAACTCACTAGCGGGCCACGTACGTAGTATTTTTTTCGGGCACAGAACATCTCCGCCGCAACGTAGGACATTTGCGCTGCAAAAATTATGTCTATCTCCCCCCCCCCCCCACCATGAGACATTTCCGCCGCGTCTCTCCCCACTTCTGTACGACAGGACACATCCGCCGATTGAGCTGGTTGAGTGCAATATTTGGCAAAGTTTAAATTGGTTTTAACTGCATTGTGTGCGTGTTTTTTTTTTTTTTTTCTTTTTGACTTTTTTGCGATTTCCCCCTAAGTAGTTCGGGAATAAATTCCCGTTTTTAGATTAAGTCTTTGTCGCCAAAAGAAGATGTGTCGCCAAGATTGAACATTTTAAATCAGTAACCCCTTTCTAACCCTTGGAAATGGTGCGGCGAATTTGTCCTGTGCAAGGCAGAGGGAGGATATGAGTCGCGGCGGAGATGCCCCATGCGGGAAAGAGGGCGATAAAATTGGAGGCGGAAATGTCCTGTTCCGTTTTTATCGCTAGCTACGTGTAATTTTTTGAAATATAAATTAGTTGAAAACCCATCTACTTACATTAAAAACTGAGTATCTATGTCTGTTTCTTTCCTTTGAGCGAGCAGAACTTGCTGAAACGTTCCTCACTATTTTGAAGGTGCGAAGCGCCCGTGCAACATCTCTATAATTCGAATGATTTTTTGATGCAGGAAAAAAAAAGTAAAGATGCGCAGCGCCTGCTAGCGAGCCGCCTAGGCGGCGAGAAGTTTTTTTGTAAACTTTCCTCACTACTTTAAAGGCGCGAAATGATTTTGAAACGCCGGGCCACGCAGCTTGCTGCTTGGGGCATAAGCGGGCCTCGTGCGTAGTATGTTTTGAAATCTTATGAACATTAAATTATATGAAATAATACGACATCAGAATAAGGAAAAGGTTTGGGGGCGAGGAGGTTATGCATCAACATGACGAAGGAAGCTAATCTAGCTGCCCTGGCAGCTAGTACTTGAATAAAAAGGGACTAAGATACTTTTTTTTTCCCAACTGTTCTGACTTTAAAGGGCAAAATATATAGTAAACCATTACTTTCTAAATGTAGGTAAATATACATTTATTTTCAAATGTGCAAGAAAGGGGTAATAATTTTAATCGTTTCAAAACACTTCAAGCAAGTAGAGCATTTTTAAACTAGAAACATATCTAGTTTTCACGTTAACTAAAAATAAATTTCCGAACTCGAGCAAAACACACGTACATCATTTAAAAGTTTAAAATAAACATGACCGTTTCCAATCATTAACCAGTGTCTATAGATACCCGTAACAAACAGTATTTAAAACAAGCTGTTAATGCACGTTCTATTAGGGAGCCCTCATTCCGGCACAGCTAAGGCTTCCAAATTAATGGAGAGAGCGCTTCCCTCAGTCACTGCTCGGTAAGTAATTAGCGCCACCTGTCAAGGAAACGTCCAGGCCCGAAATTCCCCCCTTTTCGAACATTCGGACGGAATTCCGACAGATTCGATGCTCAGTGAATAGAGTGTGCTCACCAGTTGATGTTGAATTCCGGAGATGTCGCGGGCGAGGGGAGGAGTAGGACTTACTTGGTGCCTAAGTTAACAACATTGTTAACAAGCAGTTCGGAAGCACTTTGCGCTTATATATATATATATATACAGGGTGTCCAAAAAAAGACTGACTGTTTTCAAAAATTCATAACAGGAGAACGGTAAATGATTAAAAAAAAATTCTTGCAGAATATTCATGCGATTGGCCAGGAATTTTTTTTCCCAGAATCCAAGTTTTAGTTAAAAAAAATCAATAGATGGCGCTGCGGATAGTAAGCCCCATAGATACACGGTGTACTTTCAAAGCAGATAGTTCAATTTAGCCGTGTGCACTTCGGGCCGTTTTAGTTGAGCGGTCGGGGCACTGGACTAGTAAACCAAAGATTCCAGGATCGAAGCCACGATCAGCATTCATTTTGTACACTAGGTAAGTTCAGAAGTCAAAGATGAAAAATGGCATTTCACATCACAATTTTTCAGAATTTTTAATGCTTACAATTACTTTACAGTATTTTCTCATGGTCTGCCACTAGCTGCAATCACATCTCAGTCAACAAACGGTTTTCAAAGATTCATGAGAGGAAATCGCTCATGGTAAAAAAAAAATAATAAAATTTAAAAAAATAATAATAATAAAACAAAAAAGCACTTAGTGATCTGCCAGTTATTGAACAAAATTACAAAACAATATTTTCAAAATGTTTACCATCTGCTGCAACCACATGTCGCAACCGGAGGACAAAATTTGCTGACATTTTCTGTAATGTTGCTAATGAAATGGCTGCACTTTCGTCACTTATTATTTTTTGAAGTTCATCCAATGCTCGAGGATTTTTCCGATATGCGGCATCTTTCAAATGTCCCCAAAGGAAGAAATCGCAAGGATTTAAGTCTGGTGAATACGGTGGCCATTCAATCCCCTTCCCTGTGTAGTATGGATAGTCCAAAGCTATCACACGATCATGAAAGTACTCATCTAAAAATTTGAAAACATCAGGTGTCCGATGCGGTCTTGCACCATCCTGCATGAACCAAGATGTCCCATATGGAATCAAAGCATTTTCAACAGCCACAAACTCGTGCAACAATTCAATGTACCGTCTTGAAGTCACCGTATCGCGAATGAAAAAGGGTCCAATCACACCTTTGCTGGAAACAGCCGCCTTTTGAGGATGTAAAGATTGAGGAATACACACGTGTGGATTTTCCGTTCCCCAAATACGCCAGTTTTGTTTGTTAACGAATCCGTCAAGATGAAAGTGTGCTTCGTCTGAAAACCATATTGAATCAACGTCAACACTACCACTATCAACCAGTTGCAGAATTTCATTTGCAAAATTGAACCTTTTCTCTATGGATGCAGCTTGAAGCGGTTGCTCTGTTTGAATTTTGTACGGGAACATAGCCAGAGACTTTCGCATTATGATGTGCACAGATGTTTTGTTCAATTGACATGCGGCTGCAGTTTTCTAACTGATTTTCTAGGCGAGCGGTCAATAGCTTTCTGAATGACGTTTGCATTTTCTTCAGTGGTAGCTGAGCGATGTCGTCCAACATTTCCTATTTTCTCATCAACAACACTACCGGTTCGGTTAAACTTCTCGTACAATTTTCTTATTGTATTTGGATGCGGAGCATTCTTAACCTGAAATTTGCTCTGAAAGCTTCTTCTTGTTGCTGTAATGCTTTCCCCCAATCGGTGGTACTCCAATACAAGAAAAATTCTTTGATCCAAGGAATACGCCATTTTCTACTCTATCCTTCCGATCCTGGTGGTTTCAATGCTGGAAATTTCAACTACATCTGCCGATGCGCATTTTAATGATTTGCATATGGTGGTTTCTGATTTTTTTTTCTTTTTTTAACTGTAAGCGATTTCTTCTAATATTTTTTTTAAAACAGTTTGTTAACTGAGATGCGATTGCAATTAGACACAGACACTAAGAAAATATCGTAAAGTAATTGTAATAATTAAAAACTCCGACAAATTGTGATGTGAAATGACATTTTTCTTCTTTGACTTTTAAACTTACCTGGTATACAAAATGAATGCTGATCGTGGGCTTCGATCCTGGAACCTTTCGTTCGCTATTCCAATGTCCTGACGACTCGACAAAAAAGGGTCGAAGTGCGGAGGGCAAGATTGAGTTATGTCCTTCACAAGTACACCGAAACACATCTATGGGGCTTACTATCTGCAGCGCCATCTGTTGAAATTATTTTTAACTAAAACTTGGAATTCTGGGAGAAAAAATTCCTGTCAACCACATGAATATTCTGCAAGAATTTTTTTTTTATCATTTACCGTTCTCCTGTTATGAATTTTTGAAAACAGTCAGTCTTTTTCTGGACACCCTGTATATATATATATATATATATATATATATATATATATATATATATATATATATATATATATATATATATATATATATATATATATATATATATATATATATATATATATATATATATACAGATATATACACACATATATACTGGATGATTCTGAATTCGTCATCAGTATTTGGTGGGGAGGTACACTACAAAGAACGAACTGTTGTTTTTACAGTATAATACTGGCAACCGAGGGTCCAATTTAAAGCTGCAAAATGCACAGTAATGAACTGTAAAACTAGCAATTTTAGTTTCTTACTGTTAAGTTAGAAATTTTACAGTTTATCGCCGTAAAAATTTAGACGCATTATACTGTAAAAACAACAATATAATACTGGCAGCAGAGGTAATTTTTACAGTTTATTACCATAAAATTAGCTGTATTATACTGTAAAAACAACATTCATTTTTTACAGAGTAGGGATTAGGGAAAAAAGAGGATATGTCACGCACGAAAGCACAGGCGCATTTGCCATGTAGCAGAGTAAAACGACCCCAGTTCAATGATAAAAAGAACACTAATTTAGAAGTGGTAAGGAGAACACATTTTTAGTATTACATGTAACACTTATATTTACATAGCTTGTATGCATTCGCAAAAGTTTCTCGGCTGGCCTTTTTCCTGTCGCACTGTCACTTACATGCATAGCTGAAAGTTAATTCCCTGTATACTAGTTCATGATCAGTGGTCGGAAGTAGCGCGCTACAAGTAGCGAAACTATTGTAGTAGCTACATTTTTTAGTAGTTTGTAGAGTAGCGCACTACTTTAAAAAAAAAGTAGAGTAGCGAGTAGCGCGAAACAAAAAAGTAGTAGTTTGTAGCGATTTCTAGAAACTACTTTAAATTAAATAAATAAATTAATTAATTAATTAAAAAAAGAGAACGAAGGAAAAAAACAAGGTGCTTCTTGTGGCGAATATTCGTAAAAATTGCAAAAAAAATCTAAAAAGGACAAATTTTAGCAAAAAAAAAAAGGAACGAAAAGGAAAAGTAACACATAAATTCAAAGACAATTCCTATTTCTTTTCCATATTCGAATGAGGTAATTTTTTTTAATCTATACCACTTTTCGAATTTTTTCGGTCGATCCTCAAACGGTGTATTTTTTTTATTTATTTATTTTTTAAAAAGTAGCGAAGTAGCAACTACATTTCAGAAGTAGTGTAGCTCGCTACATTTAAAAAAAAGTAGTTGTAGCTGTAGTTAACTACATTTACAAGAAAGTAGTTGTAGTTGTAGTTCGCTACAAAAAATATGTAGTTTTTCCAACCACTGTTCATGATGCTTCTGCACCGTCACACAGTGCTTCGAAACGGGGAAAAAGCGGAAAAAATCTCTTGAGTGTAGATCGCGCTCCTTGAGAAATAGTGAAAATGTGACTTACTTTAGTCTGGCTTTAAGCTGCAGATTTTTTTTTTTTTTTTTTGAAATACGTCAAATTTGATGGATAATCTATTAGATAAAAATAAATTTGTCCCCCTTATACTATAACATGATATTTTTTAGTTTTTTTTAGCTTACTATGTTGGTGTTTCGAAATAGTGAGATTCAAATGAAAACATCTGCTTCGTCCACAGTCGCAGCTAAAATGTTTTTGTTTAGTTACAAGAAAGTTCAAACTATTTGTCCACATAGCTTTAAGCTCACCAGAAGCCGCTGATAAAAATATATGCCTCAATATGTTTCATAATATATTTTCGCAATTACTTTTTTTTTTCACTTCAGATAATTTTAAATTTTTACTAACTTTGATTATTATTTCTGGCGTAATATGCATCCTATAGGTGTGAAAGACCAATGTGAAATGAATTTTTATAAATTTAAGTTCAGATTACTGAACGTATGAATGAAAACTGCAGTATAGGGTCACGTCCAAAATTCATTAGAAACGTAATTGTTCAACATTCTAGTTTTATTTTCGGTAACATGCATTTTTTTTTCCAAATAAATCTTATGGAGTATGTTACTACAACTCAAGGGCTAAGTAATTACGGCATTAAAATTTTTCGATGTTCAAACTTTGAAATAACTATTTTTTCCGCCCTTGAACCACTGTGCATCACTTTGTCGAATGACGACTGTCTGCGGTTATACACTCAGTACCCTCTACATCATCATACGTTCATCTGATCCCATGCTTTCGTATGTGAATAATCTTTGTTTTCCTATTTCTTATTTCCCCACCAAATATTGATTAAGGTTTTTGCTCAATCTGAATATTTATTCAGTGGTAGGCCAAAAAAAAAAAAAAACTGCTTAACGTGCTGACGCAAATTGCGCTGGTAATAAAAAAAAGAAAGAAAACATGTTTTTGAAGTGCAAATAATTGATTAATCTAATTTAAATATTTATTTTTCTAGTGTAACTTTTGTGGTACACCATAATAGGGATATTTGAAAACCGCTTCTCTATTTGAAAAATACATAAATAAGTAAATAAATAAAATTATAAAAATAAAATTTACAGCTAACATGTTAAATTATTGGCTTAAACTTTTAAACTGAAATGAATCTCGCCACAAAAGCCCGAATTTCATTTTAATGCACATTGTTCCTTTTTTGTTCTTCAACATATTAAGAAGCAATTAAAAGTAAACGGGTGTAAGTGGACAAATTCAAGTTTTGACTAAAACGTGGTTGAAAATCAGACTTTTATTGATTTTTTTCTTCTAAATTAAGCTGTATATCAGCACCTACCAGGATTACTAGTACACTGTAAGAAATTAATTCTTGTTTTAACAGTATAATGCTGAAATCAGAAGTCTCTGTTTATAACTAAAATTCACAGTAATAAACTGTTAAACTAGCAATTTTACAGTTAAAAAATTAGCTGTACAGTTAAAAAATTAGCCATAAAATTAGCTGTATTATACTATGAAACAACAGTATAATACTGGCAGCAGAGGTCTGAATTTAAAACTGTAAAATGCACAGTAATAAACTGTAAAATTAGCAATTTTACAGTTTCTTACCATAAAATTAGCTGTATTATACTATGAAACAACAGTATAATACTGGCAGCAGAGGTCTGAATTTAAAACTGTAAAATGCACAGTAATAAACTGTAAAATTAGCAATTTTACAGTTTCTTACCATAAAATTAGCTGTATTATACTGTAGAAATGACAGAACAATACTGGAAGAAGGTGGCTCACAGAAACAAACTGTAAAATTAGCAATTTTACACTTTACTACTGTAAAAACAATAGTACCTACAATACTGGCAGCAGAATGCTCACAGTAATAAACTGTAAAATTGGCAACTTTACAGTTTATTACTGTAAAATTACTATAAAATTAGTTGTGTTATACTGTGAAAACAACATTTACTTTTTGCAGTGTACCATGTCTTGCCCCAGAACAAATCAAAGGTTCTCCTATCACTTGCACTAGTTGTATCCAAATTTTCGGTTTAAGCACTTACATCCCTTTACTTCTCATTGCCTCATATTAGCTATAAGTAACAAAAACAAAAGGTCTCCATATTCGAATCTTTATTTACTCTGTTCGAGAACAATTTCAGAACATTCATTAACTAACACAGATTGAATACACACTATACTCGGTGTAACGAGCGGAGGCGGCTTGAAGTAAAATTAATGTCCCACTCTCCGCACTTTTCCCCCTGATGGTTGTCATAGTTACGACACTGTGGACTTTTTCCCCACTTAGTTTTTGCAACAATAGTTAAATGCAAACGGTTAAAACTGCTTTGTGTGTAAGCTATTATTCAATCAGCGTTAATAAAATACTTCTTGAAGGATTTATATTCCGGTTACCCATGGGGGTAGGTCTTGCTAAAACAAACTATTTAGCACTAGATTTTCTAGAAAACGTTGACAAATAACTGAGACATGATGACATATATAAAAGCGTAAGGCTCATTCGATGAACATAAAACAAATGAAATGCAACAAATGATGGGCAAATGAAATGCCCATCAGCAGTGCATAAAAAAGAGTCGAGCTGTTTTCTTTCGTACGGTTTCCATGGAGAAGACGCAAAATTTCTAAATTTGATACGCCTATTCAAAAGTAATCGAGTATAACAAACTCGTGAAATTTTCATTCCCAAATCACAATAATGTGGTTGAAACAAATGGCACAGCTCAAATTAAATCCAGAAATAAAGTCCAGGCACAACCAAAGAGCCGATTCCCAATCTAACCTCCCACGTGGCTTAGGGCTTGAATTAATGGTGGCCACCTGATTCAGTCAGCAGTAAGCAAGTAATTAGTGCCATCTGTCACGCAGTCGTCTATATTCCTAAAAGCCCCTTCTAAATGTTGTGTGGAATTCCTCAGGGTTCGATGTCCAGCAAATGCAAAGAGAGAGAGAGAGCTCCCCCCCAACCCCCCTTTCTCTGCTGGCATGTTTAAAGGGCGATGAATTTTCCGCCTTATACTGTGGAGCCCAATGTAACGTTAACAAATTGTTGACTAGTTTTGCAACTAGCCAGTGATAGGAATGCGAAAAGTTTGTAAAGTTCCATGCATTGATAGGTACTTGTTTAGTATTGAAGATTGATTTGCACGTTTAAGTTCTTGATAATGTGTTTAATGCTGATATATTACTGAAAAGGGTTTCAATTGTACTCAAGCTTAACAGTGTATTGTTTTCTATAAACAATCATTACTAGCTAAACGTATCTATTAATACGTATAATAGATTTAGATGTGTACATATGTTTCTTCACAAATTTGCAATTTGCATTAGGTTTTTCCTAAAATTAGCAGAACATTTCTTCAATATCCACAGATTTATATTGATATCTAGAGATTATAAGCACTTTTTAAATAAATTGAAACGGCTCCAAATCTATCAAATTTTTATTTTGTAGTTTTGATAAAATAAAGCTTCTCGTAAGATGTAGGCGAAATGTCATTGACAATAAAAGCAGTTTAAAAGAAGAAATCTTATGTCTTGAAATGAGTACCAAAAGAGTTGTGATCTATGGTGATTTTTTGCGAGGAAAAACATGAATCACATCACAATATGGTAGAAAATGAAATGAAAATCTTCAACATGCTTCATAGCGAATGGTAAATTTTCTGTCAGAATGCAGCTAATTGCGTTATACTTAACAAGTTAGTCCATGACACTTAAAACATTCAGAAAATAGAATTGGAAAAAATGGGGAAAAAAGAAAAGAAATGAAGTAATAAGGAAAGAAAAATAAAAGCAAATCATTGACAAATCATTGGTGAATTTTCAATATCATAATTAAATGCTCATCAATTCACTTACTAAGGCTTTTGGTGAATGCAGGATCGAGGAGCGATATAGCTCCGTGAAAAGTGACATTTCTTTCGTCTTCTTCGTCTAGCGTCACGGAGGTATCCAAGGAGGCATTAACGAGCTCAGGTCCATGTAGAAAAAGCACAAAGAATCCACGTTTGGATAATTTATTACCGCTGTTAACATTTCTGCAAAAAAAAAAAAATGTATTAATATTTTTTAATAATAAGAAAACGTACATAAATAGGATTGTATGAACATTATTAACAAAAACATGACTAGAAATCCAAGAATATACAATATATGGGGTTTGATCAATGCAAATAGGAGGTAAACATATTTCTCATGCGCTTAACCTCAGTTTGAATCGTACGCCTGATACAGTAAGGGCCCTACTCTACCTTGACGTAAAACAGAAAAATAAAGCAGAAACGTATAATGGATTAAATGGTTGTTCCTACGGAAAGTACCCGGATTTTCGGTTTCTGCCTTCGGTTTCGGTAGCGTTTTCTGCTGATGTGGAGCAGGGCCCTAAGGCTTTCGGATTTTAGTTTATAAAGTATGCAACGTTTTATGGATTTTTCTTTTTTTCCCTCAGGGAAAAGTTTGCCTTTCAAACAAAGGGAGCATTTGCACTTTTCTTTTCATTTTTGAAAAAAAATATATCCCCCTCCCCCTCCCCCTCCCAGAAGTTGCTGCTTAATAAAGAGCTCGTGACCTTTCTGTTTGGGGCTCCAAACTGGCCTGTCCATTAATGGTGACTGGGGATGGCTAAATTTGTCGTAGTCACTAAGTCTTTCAAGCTCTCATTACAACTCAACAGTTCAGAAGGAATCATTTCAGGGTTTATAACTCCGGTTTTCGGACAAAAACATCGAATGTCGATTAATAGTGCCTCTAAGCTAGCATATGTAGTCTGAGATTGGTTGGAATTCTACCCAAGAGGTGATCATCAAAACGGAAGAGGCGATTTTTAGTTTAAGTCAGGTAATAATGTGTAATGTCAGGTTTTCTAAAGTGGTTATGAGTTTCACTTTTGCATTTCTACAATTTTGACTTCTAATTCTTCTAAGACTTACTGTTTTTTGAGTATTTTTTTAAAAATGGATAAATGTATCCCATGAACAAATGCTGTGATATATTTTTTATAAAATCGTAAATTTCTTAAAACTAACTTTTCACTACTGAAGCAACACTTTCTGAAAGACAATTTGTTTTATACAACAGTACCATGTAATTTCGTTATAAGATTTGTAGAGTTATAGGTGCTGTTTGCTGGAGATAAATTAAAATTAAAAGTATTAATAGTCTTGTCGGAGACAGTCCAACTTGTCCCACGGTTTAATTAGCCCCATCTCTCCCAATGTAATATCTTTGAAGAAATTACAGTGAACTCTGACTTATACACCGCCTCATTTATGCGCCTTTTTCACTTATACGACGATTTTCGGTGATCCCAGCACATTCCATAGTAAAATAATAATAATTTCATTCGTTTATTAGTCGCTCTAGAGATAAATATTTCACTTATGCGCCGAATTTTTCGAAAAATGTAAACAATTTAATTTATTTTCTTGAAAAATGAGCATGTTTCTTCACTTTACTCTTTAATCTTTCAGGCATTTTTTTCACATGAACTAGAGTTCGGAGAGGGACAATTATCTATTATGGATCGTTTTAAAATTACCAGTTTGTGATTAGGTATGCCACAATTTTTGTTTTCTCCTAATCATTGCAATTGAATCGATTATTTCGAAAAGGTAACATCTCGGTTTTTTTTCAAAATCAATTTTTCAATGGCATTCTGTTATTAACGTATAAACACGTTATTCTTGTGAAAATGGAACATCTCTGCAGTTCTATCATTGCAATAATTAGCCCTTTTAAGCTTCTTCGTTTTTTATAAATTAGTTTTTTTGCTCCCCTGAAAAATTTTAAATTTTAGAGATATTCCCTTTTCGAAATAATCGATTCAATTAGGTTTCAGTAGTTGCCTAACCGTAGTAATATGACCATTTTCTGTAGAAACATTCTTATTCACGCTCTCATTAGAGCTTATGTTGCATTTTAGCCTTTTAAATAGGCTTGTTCACTTATGCTTCTCTTTCCCTTTGCGCCTTTTTCTGTTGGTCCCTTGGGCCGGCGCATAAGTGAGAGTTCACTGTATTTAGAATTCATTTTTAGAGCTATCACTAGAATTTATTTAAATTGTATCTGAACAGTACAACCCAGTATTCTAACGTACACAGGTCAGGTACGTGCTAAAATAAAGAAGGAGAAAATGCCGGGAAAGCAAAATAGTATCTAGACCCGAGGCACGTTCTTCAAAGTGAAAACAACCAAAAACAAATCATCTCGGTGGCGGGCGAACATCTTCGTTAATCTTCAGCAAAAGACAATAATCATCAGCACTGACATTTAAAACATTAGATAAAACACAACATTGTATGATAATTTGATCCTATCTGGAAACCAGAGAAATATTTTTACAAAGATAAATGGGAATGCAAATGAAGAGGTTTCTGGAGCAGAACAAAGCAAAAGACTTCTTATCTCGACGACAGAGAATAATGCTCGCATTAACCATTTTACGAGCGACAGTTAAATTGTTAAGATAAAGAATACATAAAGAGTACGCAGTAATTGAAGATTATCCGTGTCGCTCGTAAATCAAAGGGAAAATGAGAGTTATTCGAGACTCGCATTTCATTATGGTGGCGTGATGTTCTCGGTGCGATAATATTTCGGATCGAAAGTGGAGAAATAAATGCGGGATTGGGGTGTTCCGGAAAGTATCGATGATTTCGGGCACGTATCTAGAGGAAATTTTCTTCTATTTCGTTACACTTCACATTTCACACACTCAAATTTCCCCTGTACCTACCACAACTCGTGGTTTAACAGGGATAGGGCCCTGAAGAGCGCTCTGTTCTTTTTGAACCAGAACCAAGGGTCGAGCAAACCCTTGGCCCTGCACCCCCAGAGGTATCGTTTCACTTGGAGGACTTTGTGACCCCGACATTTTTAACGTCCCCCAGCCACCATTAATCAAGACGGTGGGTTTTTGATCGGCTGGGAATCGAACCCGGGTCCCTCCGGTCACGAGTCCGACGCCTTACCGATCGGGCTACCACGGCCCTCTATTTCGTTACAGATGCATATGCATACAAACAAAAAGCTAACCATATAATTTGCTTGATTTTTTTAATGCGTCACATTACCTCAAAAATGACCAAACGACAAAAATTTTTATTGCTTATTTCAAAAGTTATTTAAAACACTCGGAGAAAATAGCATAAGATCTTGCATCTCGCAGGCATCGACCATAAATCTCCAGTTAACAGTCCAACGCTTTACATATCAGGTAACTTTTGCAGTAATATTTAACAGCTAAAACGTCGGGGAAAATTTTCTTATGTAAATTGTTTCATTGTTTCTTGTTATCTAAAGCAGGTGAACTTAAAAAAAATTGATAAAGATTAAAAACAATGGAAAAATATGAAGTGTCAAAATCACTTAATTTTCATACTTTAAAAAAGTAATTACATTTTTTAACAGACTGAGGAATCTAACTGGAAAGCTAGATAAATCGCCTGTTTTCGTCATACATGTCTGACAGCCAGTGAAAAAATCAAACAATAAATAAAAATAAAACATTTGAATTCATAAATAAATAAATTGATCAAAATAAAAAGTTGTCCATCTTAATTTTGCATCAACAAACATAGTTCAAATAGTATGATTGGGCACGCAATTTGTACTTCGGTGTCCTGTGCTCAACAGATTTAGTAATAAATTGCAGCACGAGATTATATCTTATGAAAGTAAAAATTAAAGAATGTTTAAATTTACTTTACTATCACTCTGTTAGGATGAAAAGTGATATTGAATTTTTATATCAGTAAAAGATACAAAATATGCTTTTGCGAATAACTCAAAGGCATTTTTTGTCATCAAATAGAAAAATATTGTATACAACAAAACCAATCTATTCTATCTGCGAAAGACATTTAAATGGCATACATTGGTTTGTCATAATTATTTCAATGAATATTTTGAGCGTCCGCTACCCGAAATATATCACAGTTATTATCTTTTTACTCTCCACAGTCTAAAGACTATGAGGGAGAAAATCTATTTCTAACTACCAGCAGACCTAAATGACCAGTCACATAATCAGACAAGAACAAAAAATACGGCAAACTCGGAACTCAAAAACATGTGTCCGTAAAGCGTGTGCAATTTGTGTTTTCTGTTTATTGCTATTATAGAGAGTAAACTCTTTAATTGAATAAAAATAGACAACGTTCAAAAAGCACAAATATATACATTAAAAAGAATTTAAAACTCAGCAAACAGCTGTTTCGGGGCTATAAACTGTAAGCCCCATCACCGGTGCATAAAAATACAAAGAAAAAGACAGGTTCACATACCAAAGACTGACAAGTGAACCACTTGTAGGTTCACAGCACAAAGTTTTTCACTGCTGTTTTACAAACTCTTTACTTCTCAAAAAATATTTATCAATATCATCTGGTAAGTTAACAAATAATAGAATTAGTAATTACAATCAAAATGCTTTTTTCATAACTCCTCATTGAATAAAATATAATTGAGTTTAAACAAAAAACATAAATACAAGGGAGAAAACATCTCTCTAATTAAAATGACACGGGCAACTCCTCTTAAAACCATAAAGTTCTACCATGTAAAGTTAGCATCGAAGAGCAATTTCCATACTTTCACAAACTAATGCTTCTTTCTGAGCACTGAAACTGACAAAGACTGATTTCATTAACTTTCTCGAAAATAACGCCAACCGAAATTCACTCTCAATCACGGAGAAAGTTTAATAAATTGTTTTAAAATAAAAAGAGACCGATTCTTTTTACATCGTTTACTTATTTATACATTCGAGGCAGCTTTCTTTTTTCGCTTCGTTTCCACGCAACCCTTTCTGGTGAGAAATTGAAAATGCATTAATCAAGGGTTTTGACATCTCTCCCTCCTGTGTTAATAACAAAGACTATTTGAGTTTTCGTCCGGGAGAACTTTCATTTAATTGTAGTTTGCTGAGAAAGAAGCTGTGCATGGGCTACTTTCTATCTGTTGAATAAAGTTTATAAATAAAATGTACATTTTACGTATTGCTGAAGCAATGAAGCTATTGCTTTGTTTCTATGTAATTTCATTAAAATAGAGAATGCATTTGAAAACTGGAGAGAATTTTGTTAAATGCCTCATGATGCCAATGTTGTCAACAAGTATAAATAATCAAAATATAGTTTCAAAAAACTAAAAAATACGCTTTTAAATATAGTTTAGCTTTTAGTATTAATCATAGTAATAAATTTATTACTTTTATATTTGCGAAGAACGTGAATTTAATCTTTTATTCAGTTATTACAGACATACAAACAAACCAACACACAAACAAACCCACATGTGAAACTAATAAAAGCGTATTAAAAATGCTAAATTCTGTCAATAGTTATTTTTTTTAGATGGTTGTTGTTAAAACTGTTTAGGCAGAGCAGTTTTCGAAAGGCGCAAAATTTTGGGTTCATAACATTTTCATCCTAAAATTCACAAGTCCTTGCACTGAAAAGGAGTTCCTTGTTACCCCAAAACACGTGCTGTAATAATAATGTATAATGAACTGCAGCTCAAGAAAAAATTAGCATGTAGATGTATTGAAAAAGCTATGAGGTTCTAACTGAAAGAATTCACAACTCGTAAAGAATTACAAATGTTGTATAAAGTTTATATGTCAAGAAATCTTCAAGCAAACTTATAGCTTAAAAAATTATACTTAATGCGCATACCATTTTGTATACATATATTTGGCTGTTGATACAAAGTAGTGAACAGCTATTTTAAAAACACGTGACTAAATATAACTAAAGAATAAATTTCGCCACAAGAAATTGATACTGAACCTTTACAAAAGAAAATACGTTTTCTGTTCTCATCCAAAAATACATTACCCAAAAACATATTTTCAAAATTATAGAGTACTAAATGCAATCCAAAAGGGGACGATAAAAATGTGTATTTCCAGGTATTTACATAGAGGCAAAGCTAAATTTGGCTGAAAGTAGAAACTTATATTTTCTAAGGGAATCATTTATAGATAGAAGATTAAGCTCTAAACTCTCAAGCATATTTCCTTCCTCCTCATTCGAACACCTTTTTCTATTTTAAGAACTAGAAAACAATTTTTGAGTAAGTAGACACAGCAAAGAGAAATGAAACACTAAAATTTACCATGAATGTATTTATAGTAAGAGGAAAACCGAAACAGTAAGGCAATAACGAATATAAAACTCGTGGTACGAATGCGCAGGAATACACAGACACGTGTTTCGGTGCACCGAAAAAGGCGCTTCTAGCAATGCCGAATCACGTGTCCGCGTATTCTTACGCATTTGTGCTTTTTTCAACGTTTCACTTGCTTCTAGTGTTTGAGCTGGTTTAAAACGTGAAAGCTTCATCAACGTAGACCGGTGATGGTTTAAATAGATATAACATTTGAGAAATGTCCGTCAAAAAACAGATCTATGGCAGGGATTCAAGTGAAACAGGCCATCGCAAATTACAATCGCTACTGGAAATGATAAAAACATCGCTACGTCAGCGTGACGTTTGCGTGACGTTTGCCTATGAAAAACGAGCTAGATAAAACGTCACAGCCTACTTGGCAAATAGGAGGAGATCGCTGAGTGCTTGTGAGCTCTTATTGGCTCCACCCGTAGTGACGTCATGCCAAGTTAAGTTGATGATAATGTAATTCACTTCCAGTAGCGATTGCAATTCGAAGCGATCGCAGTGCTGTTTCACTTGAATCCCTGCCTATATTGATAACAATAACTTAGTATCTTACGAGTGAAAAATAACAATAAGTACGAAAATTGAGTATCAAAATCTATTTAAGAGGGATTGATCCAAATACAACGTAATATATTATTGATTGGTTACCTTTATGAGCATAATAGGGAAATTTGAATAATTGCATAGTTCAAATCAAAAGTAATAAGAATCGTCAAAACTGGTATGCTTCCCAATTATAGACATACTGTCATCCCCGCTTAATCGGGTAACGTATAAAGGAATACTCCGCTTATACGAAGAAAATATCTTGGAACCGATGCATAGACGTAATGTTAAAGATCCCCGCTTAATCGAATAATATTTCTTGAAACCGACAGTATTCGTTTAAGCGGGGCCAGCAGTATTACTTTTCCCCTTTTTAGACTCGATTTATTTTTAAAATTATGCTAGAGATATTATTAAACTTTTACTTATGAGCTCAATTTTGTCGAGTCATTTTGAATGGGAGATAGGAATCCCCAAGAGAAAGATCATTAAATTAAAACTAAAAAAAATGTGTCATAATATGAATAAAATATAAAAGAAATGTGTAAATAAAGCAAAAACTACCAAGAAAATATTGTAAATAGCTATTTCAAAGTTGGCAAGGAACCCTTCTATCAGTATATAAAGTACACTACAAACAGCAGAAAGTCGTAAAGGCCCGTACATCAACTAAAAAGACATCAGTATTTTATCAAAATCGACAATGGCTTTTAATTGGATGCCTTCGGTTCTTGCTTTGTGCTTTCCTTGGTTAACTACAAATATGTGTATTTTCGTTCCTTGATTACCTGATTGGTTGATTTTGCTCTTTGTCTTTTGTTTCCAGAGGCTAGTTTTCAATTCAACCCGATTGGTCCCCAGTCTTACTTTACTTGTCTTTTCTATTTATGTGTGTTTACTCACTATTTAATTGCATACTTAGAGGGCTCCAACTAAAGATTCTCAAAGTTTTTCGAGAAAAATATTGCTGCACTGAATTTTCAGAACCCAATATTTATTTTTTATGCAGAAATAATTGTAAAGACCATTACGCACATTTTAAAAAACCGGCGGCAGTGGAGCACTGGAAACGGGGACTGTTTCAAAAATGATTTCGAATTCTAAAAGTCATCGGAAAAAGGCTAAAAGATTTTAAATAAAAAAAAATCTGCTAACTTTTGATCTATTTGACGTTAATTAAAAAACAATAAAAGATCCTGTGAGGGATAAATACTTTGTTTATTTCTGTGTTTCAATATGTTTTCTAAATACTTTCTGACTCTGCCAAGATCAAGTTTTAGAACTGCAAAACAAAAGAGAAAAGAACTAGTTTTGTGATCTCTCTTTGACGACATGCTGAAAATATTTTAACGAGTAATATATGCTATCTATCTTCTCTACTAATAATAAAGCTGAAGTTGGGTCTTTCTTTCTTTCTTTCCTTTTTTCTGTCAGTCTGTTACGCACGTAGCGCCAAAACCGTTCGGTCGATTTTCATAAAATTTAGCACAAAATTAGCTTGTAGCATGTTGTTGTGCACTACGAAGCGTTTTTTCGGAAATTATATTTCGTTCTTTTTCTATTCTAATTCTTAGCTCATTTTTCACACAAATTCGATAAAATGGGAAGAAATATTTCCTACACATTTTCAAGTCTTATGTCATTCGAAAGCTTAAAATTTTCTGCTAAAAAGGATGCCAGTTTGAAGTTTCTACGAGCATTAGAAGAGCTGTAATAATTGTTGTTAGAATCCCAGAAATTCAAGGCTTACCTTGAGAAAAGCAAGCCAAAGGATTCTAAAACGGTTAAGCTTGAGAATAAAATTTGAAAAGAAAGATGAAATGAATTATTTTATCAACGGAAATCAACTTTTCATGTTGTTACCATGGTTACGTTTTTATTTCCTTTATTTCTTTCGTTCTTTTTCCCTTAATAATTTTTTTAAGGTATTTGTTTTTGTAGCAATCCAAACTCCAAGCCTTATTAAAATTAGTTAAACAAATATTTTAACAGATGTGAAAAAATCGTCTACTTTCTTTTTTCAGTTTTTAAAGAAGAAAACTCTGTAATTATTATAAACATATTGTATAAATTGCGGTATTACAACGTTCTTTCTAAAATGTTTCATTTCGAAAGATGTATTATTTTGTTTTTAAAGATAAGAAAGAAAACTTTCCTCTTCTTTTAAACTTTGGTAAGATTTCTGTTGGTTTCTGTAAGCAACAAAATTGTTCTTATTTTCTCTTTTGGCTTATTTTTATATCATACTTTTAATGAATTACAATTGAGTAAAAGCCAAATTAGTTATAATCCAATTACAATTGAATATTAACTAAAATTGAATATTCTTTCTGCGATATTAATTTATTACCAAATGACCTTTTAATTTTATTCCACGGGCAAAGCCGTGCGGGTACCGCTTGTTGATTGATATGCGTATAATTTTCCAGCTTAACAACAATGGGCTGGCATATATTGAGTTCGAAATCATCAGCGCAAGCAATTCTTTAATAAAAATATTTCAACGACCAAATGCTCAATACAGGGTTTAGTTAGAAAAATCACTTTAACAAACATATTCCAACAACCCACACAAACTATCCACTCGGCGCTGTAAATTTGATTTATTTAGTGAGCCCTAATGCTAAGTGCTTCCATATTTTATACAGAACCCTTCGACAAAACAAGTTCCTCTCCTTTATATTTTCCAAACTGATGAGTAAATCAAGAGCGGCAAAATTTGACGCACACCATTATGCCCCGCAACCGCTCCCTCTTTCCGAAAGATTCACCTAAGAAAATAAGTTCCGGTGCCTGCGAAAGTTTTATTATTTATCTAAGTAGAAGGAAAAGACTCATTTTTCCACGTTTATTTATTTATCAATTCAGGGGAAGGTTTTTTTTTCTTCTCGCGGCGCGTCCAGGGAAAAATTGGAAATGCATTAATCAAGGATTTTGACATTTTCTACTTCTCCTTTAACGATGAGAGCTTTATATTTCTGTCCAGTGCCGATGCAATTTTCTTGCGAAGGCAAATGCGGGATGGGTGCAAGTTAAGAAAAAAAACCTATCTAACATCAGAATTGCCATCAGCAATCGATCCGTGTTTATATTGTCAAAATAAGTTAAAAAATAAAAAGCGCCTAAGATGAGTAGTAATATATAGAATTTCTATACTGCTTTGTTTATAGCATTGACTGGAAAAGTCGTAAATATTATCAGTAACATGTTCTATATTTTATTACTATAAGCGATTTCAGTTATAGCTGGCATGTAATTGTATGTTCAGCAAATACAGGGTGTCCACTCCAATCGTGGACCAATAGCTAATTTCTAAACCGTTAGAGATAAGCATATAGTTTATTTAGGAAAAAATCTCAAAATTATGAATGGAATTTTGGGTCTATTCAATGTTTTTCAAAAAATCAAATTTTGAAAGCGTTACGAAATTTAAATTTTTATACAGCCCCCCAATCCTATCACTCATATTTAGTAAAACATTCTTGACGCTGTAACGTTTAAAACTAAAAAAAAACCTTCTACCACAAAAATTGACCGAGTTATGACGTTTTGAAAAATCAAGATTTTGCATTGTTTCATGACGTCATCGAGAGATCGCTTAAGGGACCGTATGCGAAATCCTTCAAAATCTTGATTTTTCAAAACGTCATAACTCGGTCAATTTTTGTGGTAGAAGAGTGATTTTTTTTTAGTTTTAAACGTTACAGTGTCAAGAATGTTTTGCTAAATATGATTGATAGGACTGGGGGGCTGTATAAAAATTTAAATTTCGTAACTCTTTCAAAATTTGATTTTTTGAAAAACATTGAATAGACCCAAAATTCCTTTCATAATTTTGAGATTTTTTCCTAAATAAACTATATGCTTATCTCTAACGGTTTAGAAATTAGCTATTGGTCCACGATTGGAGTGGACACCCTGTATAGACTCCAATTGTGCAGATGGTATGTTTAATGGTACGAATGACTATACCCGGTTACTTTAAAGTAGGCGAATCAAGTTTAGAAATTTTACGTCGTCTCCGTGGAAACCGTACGAAAGAAAACAGCTTTTTTATGCACTGCTGTTGAGGCATTTTATTTATTTTATGTTTATCCAATTAGGCTTACGCTTTTATTTTATAACCTCATGTCTCAGATATTTCTCAACGTTTTCTAACAATCTAGTCATACAATAACAAAGCAAACATTTTCAAGAAAAAGTTGTGTTTATCAACGTTGATTTTTCAGTAGAATAATAGTTTAGCAGTTTTAGTCGTTTGCAATTAACCATTGTTGCAAAAGCTAAGTGGGGAAAAAGTCCATATTGCCGTAACTATGACAACCATTAGGGGAAAAGTGCGGTAGGTGGGAAGTTAATTTAATTTTGAAACCCCAACTTTCGTTAAACATTATTGTACAAATCATGTAATTGTCTGGCGGGCCATCAAAGAGGACTGTGAGGATGGGGTGGTTCAAAAAAAGTAATTTTGAAATTTAAACTTTTATCAAAAAAAGAGAAAGAAAGAAAAAAAAAGGAATTTTGATAAGGGATTATAGTTTTGCCTCAAAATAGCGAAGAACATGAAGAAACGAAAAAAAAAAAAAAAAAAATACTCGTTACTTTTTTGTTTAAAGAAATAGAAGGAAATGCCATTGGTGAAATTACAGTAAGCTTCGTATTAAATTTGTATTAACAATGTGCTGTCATGATGAATGAGATATTTTTAACACCCATGAAATCGTATTTAACGAATTGAAAACACCTCAAAAATTCAGTTAGAATGTTTTCACTTTGTATTTTAAATAAAAAATCTGCATTGGGCATTTTTGAATAAAGCATTGGTTAACCTGGACTCACTAGTGACTAAACATGAGTTGATAATTTGCCGATTATCCAAACGTAAGACATTCAGAGGACACTCACCGCATAAAGCACCCACGTCTTCAAAAGTCATGAAATCAACCACCAGGGTCATTTGTTTGCTCTAGTCGAACATACTCATTGTGGTAAGAAAAAGTACTTGGAATTTTGCTAATAGTACACTTGAATGTTTTTTTTTTATTTTATAAATACAAAATGTCAAACATTCTGGGTGTTAAAAATTAGAATGGTAGACGACTTTTCCTTCCACGCAACTTTCATTTCATCTTTAGAAAGTGAGGTTTTTTTTTTAACTGAAATTTTTAGATATTATAGTTTTTACTGTTACGTATGTGCTACTCCTCCAAAACGCGTTTCACTCCATTAAAAATCACTAAGAGTATTTTAAGACTTTGAAAAAGCCTTGACTATATATTTTCTTAGCAGTCTACTTATAAAATTATGGAAAAAAAACATTTAATTTTCTCGTAAAAAAAGATCTACAAATGTGATTTCATTTTTTAAAATGATTATTGAGACGTAAATAATTTATATTAAATCTAGATTTTTAATATTACCATATTTTGCAACGCGTTTCCAACTGATTAAAATGCGAAGCACTTGTGTTTGAAGTAAAAAGATTGAACATACCTTTAATGAAATATTTCTATTACTGAGTAAAAAAAATGTGTTACTAAAGATTGCTTCTGAATATGTTCAAAATTTAGACACATCATATATATGCAGAGTTCAAATTATGTATAAAGTTTGCAATTAAACTTGGATCTTACAAATTTATTGCTGGACAAACTCAACTTGGTAGCATTATGGGTGCACAGATAGTAATCCCATCATCATGATGCTTCGAGGTTAGATTTGCCCCAACTGTAGAGTTTTCCCGATATTTTTAATTCAATAATTGTTTATTTTGTAACGGTAGAATTTCCTCATTATATTATTTCGTCACATAACAAGAATATTTTCACAAGTATTTTGCTTAATTAATCATAGTTTTAAATAATTGATTAACTTTCATTACTATTATTTATTTTGTTACATTTAAAAAAAGGTTTTCTAGCATACTAGGAACGGTTTCTTAAGTGCCAATTTTGACAAGCAGGTCATGTAAAGGCAATTCTTGTTCTCCTAAATATTCGTAGCGTTTTGATTTTATTTTCAAATACATTTTAGTGAAACGAGCTATACTGGGGTATAAAGTTCCTTTCAAATCATATTTAAAAGTATTATTTAGTCATTAAGGTCCTTTCATTTCATTTTTTGCTAAACAATATATTTTCAATTCGTCTTATTTATTCTATAAGTGCGAAAATCAAAGAAAATCTTTTGTGAAAACAATGTTTTGAAAAAAAATTTTTTTTAATCATTTCTATCGTAAAGTTCATAAAAAATGATTTTTTTATTCATTAAAAATAGCAATTCATTACATAATGTTATTGCATTTCCTAAAACGTTATTTATTATTGTTTTTTTTCCCTTTAATATATATCTACTTAACGAAAACTTCCACAGTATAAAATAAAACCTTAGAATGAAAGATTAGGTTTAGAGCGTTAATTTAAAACGAGACAATCGAGATCATTAAGATCAAGAGGGGAGAAAAAGAGAATCTCACATCAAAAGTAAGTAAAACTGAAAAACAATAAAATTTAGAAAATCGATTTTACAAGAAGAAATCCAACTCATGCCACTTTGCTTAGAACTCATAGAACAGGTGAAAGGGAAAAGCTGAAGAAGAAGCTTAAAAAAGCGTTTCCAAGAAAATCTGCCTAATTATTTCCAAGGGAATTTTCAGGAAAAATTCGGTTTAAAGGAAAAATAATGAATTCGCGCAAACAATTACTTTAGGGGCCAGAGAATAAACAGAGTAGAAATTACTGAACTCTTAGGTATATATAAAAAAAAGAAGTAAAGTTTTCATTAAAGGTAGTGAAGATTTCAAAATGAATATATTCGGGTTTGAAAAGTTTTATAGTTTTTGTTTCTCCACTTGGAAATTTGCCGAAGTTTAAGGAAATAATTAAATTGAAGTTATTCAAAAAATGCAGTACAATCGTTATCGGATATTTATAAAAGTTTTGTCTTTTTGTTACAATGAGTGAAAAAAGGATAAGCATTTGAAAACTATTTATCAAACAGATTTAGTTAAGAAATAGAAAATATTGTTGAGTAAAATTTGAACTGTTGCTTACTGTGTAAATTCTAAGTCCCTTAAAAATTATTAATGGCACTAATTCTACTCTGTATATAATTAGGTGTAACCCTATTCCATGAAATAGGTGACAGCATTGCTACTTCAATTCAATCGGTGAGTGCATAAACAACGTAAGTCAAGAACTTCAAATTGTTCAGGAGAGAGAAAAAACCTCTTAACTCTAGCATTGTTTCTACTGTCAATGTTCAAATAACAGGCCCCGTATCTTTCGAATTAGTAACCTGACTGAAGGGATTTTTGACCTCAACCCACATCTTACCCCCCACAGCTTGTTTCCATAAAAAACGAATTTTTGAATTTTTGTGACTGATGTCGTTTTTGCACTCACCGATTCAATTGTTCTGGAGTAATTTAATTGATGAAACTGGTGTAAAGTATTACATCGCTTTGGAAAGGTTATACCGTAGTAACGTTAGTATGTCTTAACGTTTATGCATAGGATTACACCAGAATCATCTGCAGGCTAACAGAGAAAGTTGTTTGAAAGCTGGTTACATATCAGCAAATATTCATAAGTTGTGCGATAAAATTAATACCTCTTAAAAAGTTTCAATTTTGAATCTCTAATACCCGATCTAGACACAAGTGTTCCCTCAATTTAAAAACAAATTTACTGAACCAACTCTCACGCATAATGCCATACATGTTTTTAACGCCGCTATTTATTAGTTTTATGTATAAAATATATGCACTCTTTGGCTAAGCTTATGGTTCTTAAAAAATAACTATAATATTCGGAAAAAATTATAAAGTTTAACCCATTTAATATGATAGTTTGAGCAAGATGCATACGCCATCAATTCTAACCCATACGAAAGCACGATTTAATCAGTGCATCGGCATTTTGTGAAAATTTCACGTACGTATTTCTTTAAAAAAAACCTCGAATGTAACACGAAACAAACTTGGTGAAATCAGAAAAGAAGAAAAATCAAACTTTGCAGTTGAGGTTCCGCTTTTCCGCAAGCTCT
The DNA here is from genome assembly GCA_038373865.1 of Uloborus plumipes. NCBI lineage: Eukaryota > Metazoa > Arthropoda > Arachnida > Araneae > Uloboridae > Uloborus > Uloborus plumipes. The sequence continues at coordinate 161,454 of JAXGGA010000592.1, forward strand.
AATCGAAAAAACCTTAAGTTTTCCATTCATCCCCTCTTTCTTTTCACATCAAGATTATGGCTGCCTGCAAAAGCCGTACCTTCCATTATTCTCCATTTACCGAATTTACTTTTAGTTCGATTGCGCTTCCACGTTTTTTTTATTTTTTCTTCGGAAAACCTGATCCCCGTCTTTTGTCACTCTCAGGAAACGAATTTTTCTTTTCACTTTGGCAACAGTGGCCAATTCATGTTGACTGGATGAAGGAAAAGACATTGCCAAAATCAGCAAATAAATATCTTGTTGAATTAGAAGATTTAGCACCATTCCGTAAGCTCAAACTTTTTTTTCTCTCTCTTTCTCTCTCTTACTCGCAAGCGAATTATTGCAACTCAAAGAAGGACTAAAGGTCTTTCTTCTGCAGACATAATTCTAGATTAAAGACTCTCTAACTATTCCACTTTCTAATGAAATTCCTCAACATCTAAGCTTTAAATACTTAGCATAAAATTTTTGCTGATTTATTTAGCAGATCAGGTGATAAAAAATCCTAAGTGATTTTCTGTTAATAATATTGTCGTTGTATTAACGTTTTTAACACGTAAGTAAAAGACTCACAGCAAACATGACTAAAACACTTTTTTTCGTTTCATGGAATATTTCTTTTCTTTCCCACCAAATACTACTATAACAGTTCTATAAAACACTTGCAGCTTAAAATAAACAGTGTATAAAATATTTCGGACAAAAAAAAATTAAAATACTTCTACTTTTTATTTATTCACTAATTTTAATCTTCTTTATTATCATTATTATTTTCGTATTTTAATGGAAAAAGAAACTGGGAAAACTTCTCATTCGCGGGCTTTGAGGTCACTGCGTTTGACACGAGTTCTAGTTTTTACCAACTCATTTTTTAAAATCGTTTACAGTTTATAGAACGTGTCTTTTTCTACATTTATTAATCAAACCTCAGATTTTAGACATATTTTTCAAAACCACATGTCTTTGCTTCTGTTTGTAGGAATATTGCGTAGTAACTTTTATGTTTTAATTTTCGTTCAATGTGAAAATATCAAATATCCTTTCTATTTAGAGACGAATTGAGCTTCACGTACTTATTAGCTTATTATTACGTTTTGTTTTTCACCCCTTCGAAACTTTCATGAAAGAACTTTTCTGAAACTTATGGAAGAGGGTTATTGTTTTCCTCTTTTAGAGAATGAAACTAATAAGAGACTAGTTTAAATATTTTCTTGCACCTTAATTCTGCAAATTTTACTTTTAAAGCGATTTAGATGATGAATCATGGTTTCTGTAACCATATTGCAAGAGCACTATATTTATATCTAGCATATTATTCAAATCTTTTTTTTTTAATTGTATGTGAAATTTAGAAAACTGTTCCGTTGCTAATAACAACCGACAAATTATAATCTATAATAATAAAAGCAAGTGTAATGTGTCTGTCTGTCTGTCTGCCTGTCTGTCCATTTGTCTGACCGAGCTCTCCAGCCAAATCTATCGCACGCAGGGACCTGAAATTTTTTACACGGAAGCACAAAGGGGCTGGCCACCAGACCTCGAAGCCCGATTTTCGATTTTTGAATTAGAAAAATTTTAAAAAATCTATATATATAAAGATGACGGTGTTTGTTCGTTTGTAACCGCTGGCCAGAAGTCCCCACAGCACCTACAGACCTGAAACTTGGCTCAAAAATTCGAACGTACCCCGCCCTCGTGCACCTCGAAGGCCAAATTTTTAATTTCGAATTAGTTATTTTTAAATTAATTAATTAGTCTCATTTTTGGTGTATCCGCCATAATTGAGGGTAGAAAACCTTCCCACACCCCAAAACATTATATATCGTTGGAAAGGGATTTTTTTCTGAAAAAGAAAAGTTTTAGCACGTTTCTGTCCGTTATTTAGGACAGGAGATATTAATTAATCATATTTAATCAATTTTCAAGGCCTAACTCTGTACGCAGAACTGAAACACTAGAGCCATTTTCCTGATCAGCTGCTCTTTTGTCCCTGAAGTTACTTTGTGATTTAAATTTGCGTATAGATTTAAGCCTTGAAAATTTCTTCAATTTGATTAATTAATATCTCCCGTTACTTACTTAACTTTCTGTCTCTTATATTTATTTGGCGAATTGATTTAAACTTTAACATGACTTTAAGTGGAATTTAAAAGGTTGTGGAGCGCATTTGAACTAAAGAATATAATAATTTGTTTTCAGAGGGGTTAAAGGGAATTTAAATTTATTAAGTTGACTTCCTCAAAATTCGGTGTTACCGAAAATGTCACAATGGAACTATTATTGTTAAAAATTTAGGGATGGCTATTCAGTTCCTCTTCGCATTTGGCGTCGTAAAGTTTGGCGACAATCAGGAAATTTACCAAACCTCCCAGCCAGTGAAACACTACTTTCTCCAAATCAAAGAAAAAGAAAACTGTCTGGGAAGGAACAGTAGTTGTTTGCAGTCTAAAGAGTATTTTATTGCATGTTTAAAACATGTATTTAATGCCGCCATCACTAAATTTTTAATAATAATAGTTCCATTCTGACATTTTCTGTAACACCGCTATTCAGTTACTTTTCATATTTGGCGTCGTAAATTTTGGCAACAATCGGGAAATTTTCCAAACTTCCCGGCCAGTGAAATCTTGATTATTTGAGGGTCACTGTTAGATTGTAATCACTTCAAAGCGATGGTACGAAAGACATTATATTTCTTTCCTTTTAATATTCACATTAAAATCATGGAAGAATGGTTGTGGCTGATCTACCTGATACAATCGGTTCCCTATGTTAATAAATTTAGATTTGGCGACCAATTTTACATTGAAATTACGGTTAAATCGGTGAATCATATTAAATTTCAAGGGCAATATTGCTGTGGTCGTTGAGAGTTTTCGAAAATTTTGGCTCTACAGTTGTGTCAAAAGTTCCATTGGAGCGTAAAAATTTCGCAAAAAATAAATAAGTTCGTCACACACACACGAAAATAAGAAAAAAGTCTTTAAAACTAAAATAATCCTCGCATTGAGCACTACAAACTGAAATGGCATTAAAAGTGTCATCAATATATTTTAAAAGGTCGTGGTGCACATTTGAATTAAAGAATATAATAATTTTACTTAAGAGGGTGGAGTGAATTTAAATTTATTCAGTTGACTTTCTTTACATTTTTCGCACGGGCATCGCCGTGCGGGTACTGATAGTTTGTTTCATAAAAAAAAAAGTGTTTAAATTAGTAATGAAAATGAATGCTTTGATGTGAGCTCAGTTCAAAAATCCATTTGTTTGTAGCAATTTCAGAGTATTTAAATTTAGATTGTTTAAATAAAGGTAACTAAACTAATTCCTTTAAATTAACATTTCATTGCAGCCATAGACTTAATACGACCTCAAAGACAATTTTTTATCGGGTCGTTCTAGTTACAAATCAGCTATGCAGCGGAATTGCATACATTATATTAAACATTATCAGTAAAAGTTCAATTGTTTCTTTTTTATTTACATGAAAATAAATTACGTGCAAACTGAGTTGGCTAATTGTGATCCAAACATTTTTTTATCATAAAAAAATAAGGTAAAGAAAAAAGGTCATGTTAGAGCTCGTGAAAAAAAAAATAATAAACTGGATAAATACTTCGATGTATGTGGATTATGATAGTAATTTCATGTGAAATACTGAAGCAAATAAAAAATAAGAATAGTTGTTTCTAAAGTATTTCAACTTGAAACTTACTGTACATATTTGAGCAGTCAAAACAATTCAAGTTATATTTCGTTGCTCCTAAACAACTGCGCCCATCAATAATAATTAAGTTTCAATGAGCCTCTTAACTTTAACCGTCTTCTTTGTTCAGCGAAGGGAAATTCTAAGCTCAGCATGCATGAGTTGGAATCGGAAAAGCATTAATCAAGTTTTCGGACATATTTCTTTTAACCGATGTGAAAAGGCAGACACAATATCAAATAAACAACGGCCATTCTTTCCCCGGCTGTTGCTATGGTTTACTTATTGTAGTGCACATATCACTGTACATCTTTTGCAAGGAAAATGATTTAGGCAATGGGTCATTTGTGATGGAATAATTTCTTAGGGGATACGTCGTGATTTCTTTTAGTTCCGTCGTGTTTTGTTTATGCTCATTGATCTTCTCTGAATCATTTTGTCGACATTTTAGATGAATGTATCGCATTGTTTAGTTTATTTTTTGTACTCATCAAAGAATTCTTTGCAAGGGCTGTAACCAGAGTTTTTTTTTTTTTTTTTCGGAGAGAGTTTAACCAAACACATTCCGGATGAAATCCATTCGGTCAAAAAAATTTGAATCCATTCTTAGACTAATTTTGAAGGTTAAAAAAACTTGTATTTGAATTTCAAACAAAGACAGTAATATGGGTTCAACTAGACGTCAAGCAGTCTAGAAATGAACCAAAAATACTAGGTGACCAGATTTTGTATTTTAAAATTTGTAGCCAATATAGCGACCAATTTCGTTTATAAGCGCATTGTTTTAAAACTCTCAGTAAAAAATGAATAAATTTCGTACAAGGTGCTCCTTTAAACTAAAAATTGACTGATACAATGAGTTACAGTCACACGAGCGCTCATTGCAAAATTTCCTAATTTAAAATGATTTAGGTGCTAGAACATAAAGTTTTCATCCAAATGTGGCGTCACCTGAGGACAATGTGACACGTTTTTGATAATTGATAGTTTTTGACAATTTAAAACCACGGTTAAAAGTGTCACGACAAAAACTTACTTTTCAAAAACGTCAAATACTTACGATTCCTGATTCTAGATCCATGTTTATGCCCAGTTTGGGCTTATACTTTTTGATTAGTAATAAATAAAACAGGAAGTTCATTCAGAACATAGTAAGTTGAAGAATAAGTATGCGGACATCAATTTTGTGATATTTTTACTTACCATAAGTTTCGGCTTACAGTATTTCATGTAATGTTTTTATTAAACAAAACTTTTACATTATTAAAAAATGTTTATTGTTCTAAATCCACGCTCAAATCGCTTATAGACGTTACACAATACTTAAACTGGTATTTAGCCTTTCGTCACAAAAACGTATTCAATGGCTAAAAACTAGGCTCTAATTCGCTAGTTTTCAATCTTCTACACTACCTAACTTTAAATGGGAGTCAGATTGTTGATCACTAAAAACAGTTGATAAGTATTACTAAATCCGCCTTAATGTTATACACTCCAAATACATTTAATTTTTCTTTGCGTCTTTCAGCTTTAATACAATGCACAAATGGATTAGATTAAATTAGTTCTTTTACGTTTTATTTAAAGATTTCCTTAAATTTTAAAATAGATTTTTGATTTTTTAAAAACAACCTAACTAAAAATTTCTACCTATCGGGTAGTTAACCGTGTTGTATTAGTGCCATTAGTTTACATTTGGTAAAAATTAAGTTTCTAATGACCGCAGTTCCCAGTTATTTTATAACACCGATGCAAAATACGTCTCCCAACCTCTTAACAGGTTCTTCTGTAATGACCATTATACTAAAATATTTAGATTATATTTGATTATCAATATTTCTAAACATTAATATACATTACATAAATACACGTTCAAAACACATTATTATAGAGCTAGGAATACTTTGTCGTTTACTATATCGCCGAACCACTCTCCTGTAATCTAAACACCCAGTACGGATTATTGAAGCGGAATCTAAACCATCTCATGTCGGTGATGCATTCAAATGACTATCAATAAACATCAGGAACGCGCCTCGTTCAAAATGTTTGTTTAGCGACGGTTTAAATACAGTCCCGGTTCCTAATTTTGTCAATATGTTGGATGAAGGCTGAAAGCCTCCGAATGGTTACGTCGAATGATGATTAAATCCAAGATGGTGATGCTGCCGCCGCAGAGCGATAAATGGTGAATCTCTAGGAGACAAGCGCGGCAATACTCCCAAAGGGTTGCCATAGAACTTTTTTAATATTCTACAGTCGCCATGATATCGTCGGCACCATGTTAAAATTACGAATGTGAAAATTGGAACCTTTCAGGAGAGCCAAAACACTGCATACGAGTATATTTTTTTCCTACCTGACGCAATTGGTTTTTTCAGTTTTTCAATTTTTATAGATATCTTTAAGTATAAAACTATCGTTCAAAGGTATCATTTTAATTTTAATTATTTGTAAAACTTGAACTTTACTTTTTGCATGGTGCCGACGATATAGTCATAGTGTCGTCTCAATTTTGGAGTTTTTTTTTCTGTTTTAATAGTTATAGTGCTCTTTAGCACTAATAGCTGGTATATCTCCATTTCGTTGTAGTGAAGTTCAGGGGTGCCCATCCCCCCCAGCTTAATGGCGCAACCCCCCCCCCCCCCCCATCCCGCCACAAATTCCATTTCTTATTTTTTCTGCACTTTGTTCAAGATGTCCTTTCCAGAAAACTGTTAACTAAAACGTTTCTCCAAAGTGTAGAAGGCTGAACACACATAGTCTTCCACACACCTGCTTAGAACTAAAGCAGTTTTGCAGACGATCCCCTTCATGAAGCATCGTATGCAAAATAAAATGCTGCGGGTAATGACAACTATTTTCTGCAGCCGTTTTCCAACTGAGAAAAGAGTTGAGCAAAGTTGTTTCATTCATTAAAAGTTTTCTCCCCAGCTTTCTTTCTCCAGAATCTATTTGCCGTAATCTTTTAACTGCGACCGCGATTCCTGAAGCGTTTTTACACACAGGTTTACCCGTTTTCGGACTCAAGAGGTGGCTTGGGATTAGTCTCTAAATTGCTTTTATGGAAGTAAGCAAACCCATCCGAACGTGCCTCCCCCCCCCTTTTTTTTGCAACATTTATTTTTTTTCTTAACTCGGGTGAGATGCTTGCGTTACTCTTATATGGCAGAATCACAATTACCTCTAGTACGTGAGAGATTGACAAGGGTTTTGCATAAGCATGGCTTAGTTTGGATGAAGTACAAAATATTAGAAAGGCAGTTTACGATTCAGAAGCGATCTGTTCCAGATGTATCTTTTGTGACGGTTAAATTTCAGGAACACGTTTTCTTCTTTTAATATCTAAGAAATCTTCTTACAATTGTGATTTTTAAAATAAATCAATTCTCTAATCTTTCATTCAAAAAGTAATGCATTCAAAATTTAACCTGTTAACTTATTTCAGGAACACGTTTTCTTCTTTTAATATCTAAGAAATCTTCGTACAATTGTGATTTTTAAAATAAATCATTTCTCTAATCTTTCATTCAAAAAGTAATGCATTCAAAATTTAACCTGTTAACTTGATTATTAGCCTAATTTAAAAATTATGGGAAAAGTTGCTGAAATTATATAATTACAAAATAATCTGTTAATATGATCATTAGCCAATTTAAGAATTAACTTATTTCTATGAAGAACTTTATTCTTATAATTACAAACATTGCCATTCCTACTTCAGGCATTAGTTAAAGGTTTAAATACGTACGAATGCAGTATTACAGTACTGATCAAACGTAATGCGAGTGTAAGAAATAGTTTTAAAAAAATCTTTAAAGATAAGTCCTCAAGTTCTTTTTTTTTCAATGAAACTGAATTTAAGTGTAAATGCGTTGGAGAATTTTAAAAAAGCGATTGCAGTGAAGTTTGGCACAGTAAAATACCGAACAAAGAGTTGAAAAACCTTGTGGAATCCATGCCTAATAGATTGGCTGCAGTGATAAAATTTAGATGTGTCTAAAAAAATGCATTAAATACCTTTCGGTTCAATTATACATATTTAATATCTTTTCTTGTTTTGTCTCAACTATAGGGAGGCTACTAGGGCTACTAGGAGAGCCAGAGGGGACATGATTCAGTTGTTTAAATTTATTAAAATGAATGATGTTACGGGGTTAGATTTTCGCACGGAAAGCAGGACAAGGGGTCATTGTTTTAAGCTGTTTAAATCTCAGGCTAATCTTGAAATTCGAAAAAATTACTATTTTAGCAGGGTAGTAGGAACTTGGAACAGCTTACCGGAAGAGGTGGTAAAGAGCAATGGAGTAGATGGCTTTAAGAGGGCCATTGATCTTCATTGGGGTCTTTAATTTGACTAGGACCAGCCAAGTTGAGCTCAGAGCCTGCTGCTGGTCGCCACATTTGTATTTGTATATTATTTAAAGAACTTCGAACTTTTTCTTCATATTTTTTTCAGGGGAGCTAAACTGGATTCCAATTTCTCATAAACTGAAGATGGAGAATTTTGAGAATAGTTTTTTTAAACAACTTTTAAAGTATTTTTCTTCAATAACTTGTTTTTAATCACATTTTGTTTTTTAAACATTGCATCTTGTCCTTAAAAACAATTTTTTCCGATGATTTAACATTCGGACAGTAAAAAATAGTGATCGAATTTAAAAAAAAAGTATTATTCTTTCCTTTGTTCTTGTTCTTAATGAAATGACAATATTTTAAAACTTCTTTGACAGGAGGATAAGTGTTATGAGAATGTATAACAGATTATACTGAACTTCACTGCCTTATATTACAGTAATAATGTGTTCTACATTCATAATATATAACAGCTCCCATTTGATTTTCAATTGCTCTAATTTCTTTTTAAAAATAAACTAACGGTATTTGACCACAAAACAGTGATTGGAAAACAAGAACGAGTTTAGAAAGAATACGCTAAATGTTGTTATTAATGGCACAACATATTACACCAAAAAAAGATAAATTATTTATATATGTAATTATACATTTTTAAGCCCCCTCCCTCCCACTGATTTTTTTTCATTCATACGTATTTTTTGTTTCGTGTTAAACAACTCTTTAAAACATATTAGGCATATGACATTTTAAAAAATGATAACCATAAAATATTCGTGAATATACATATAAGCATAACCATTTAGCTGACAGCTAAAGTTTTCTTTGTGCGTTTTATTTGATTTTTTTGAGTAAAACTCATTAGTCCAGTAAAATTAGGTCAAAAAAAGGCCGAATCCGGACATTCAAAAAATACAATTGCCACCTATGCCAAGTTGTTCAGTATGATAAAGAGATAACGTATAAAAAAGTCCCATGAGTTTGAGCGTCGGGTTTGGGAGTTATGGGGGGGCGAAGGAGGGGCTTAAAATACTGATTATTGCTTTATTTGAGCTCTATCTCAATGACTTCCTTTGCACGGAAATGTTATTATATATAAAAATAAAGATGGGTACATATTACTTAAGTATCAAGTGATATTTTTGCGCGAGTCCGTCATTCGAGGGGGGCGGGGGAGTGCCCCCCCCCAAAAAAAAATTTTTTTTTTGAGCTTTCCACTTTAAAAATGCAAAAGTATCTGCGCAGATATTTTAATGTTTTATATGCCATTTTTAGTACATCCCCCCCAATCACCCCCCCTAATAAATTAAAGGGCGGACCTTATTTGCATCTCAAAAAAGTTAACAATAATTTAGTTCAGTTGCATTACTGAATAAGAAATAAATTCAAGAGTGCAATTTTTTTGAATTTTTGAGAGCTGTGGTAATAAATAGGAAGTACCTACCTTAACCCATTAATGCCTGACATTTTTTCCCAAAGATATTTTGTATACTGGATACACGGCTACAGAGCACACTTTACAATGGTTATGTGCTAAAATCTGTTAATATTGAATTGAAACAATACCAAAGTAATAATTGAACACTATTATTTGGTTAAAATGCTCATTTTTGGTGAGTTCAAACACTTTATGGGCCGTCCCTAAAAAGGGACGCTAGGCATTAATGGGTTAATATTTTTTTTTATCGATGGTTTTATTATGAATTTTTCTATATCAATCCTAAATTATTTTTGCTACTGCGTACTTGGCACCGTTATTTGCAATTTTGGACCACCGATAAAATGAATACCAAATGGATAATACATTACCCATTTTTGTTTCGTATTTAAGACACATGGCTGAACAGAGCCCCCGACAAATCTGTAAGGTCGAAAGTTCTGGAAAAGAGCAGGTATCCAGCTTGAACTTCAAAATGGTCATTTACTAAGTACCCCGAAAACATCTGAGTATTTTCCAGTATCATCATCGTTTTCTCATAAAAAGGGGTATCATAGTCTTAAAAAGATTCCCTAATTTACACTAAAAATTTTCGTTTCCGGTTGCAATTAAGAGCACTCAGCGGTTCACTTTGCTGCTTAATTTACTTGTCTATATATAGTAGAGCGGCATAAAGCCAAATTTTGGCCGAATTGTGCACTTCGAGGTAAAAGCAATTTTTTTTTTAGATTCTTGTTTTGGGACCTTTTTTGAACGTTTTTAGGCACGGAGGCATTCGCTAAGTTACTTGGATCATTTTTTATAGCGTCTCAAACTTATTTTACGCGCGCATAGGACTTGTAGTCCAGTCATATTAGACATTAAATTCGCACATCATGTTGTAGTTCTAATTTTTTAATATGTTGTTTGGGTCACCTAGGGTAGTGTAAATCTAAGTTTGCAGTTTTCTAAAACTTGTGCTCGCCGCGTAACTCGCGAAAAACTACGAAATTTTCCGACTTTTTTTCAGTTTTCCCCTTATAACTCCTAAACTATGCAACTTTTGAATAAACATGTGGCTACCCATTTTAAAGAACACTAAATTTCGAAGAATTTAAGCTCACGTGTTGCTCTGTGAGCTGAATAGTTTAGGAGATATCGTATTTCAAAGAAGGTCATTTTTTGCGAAAAACGCAAAAAAAAACATGCTTTAATCACATTTCGGACCAAATATAGACATAAATTCCTACTCTACAAGTAAAAATTGTATATTAAGTTACAGTACATTTAATTGGCTTTCATTTAAGGCAAAATTGAAGTCTGTAAGTTGAATAGTTCTTTTATAATCTCGAAACAACAAATATTTGTTTTTGCGAAAAACCTCGAAATTTTCCGACTTTTTTCAGTGTTTCCTTTGTAACTCTAACTTTATGCAACTTATGAAAATACATGTGGCTACCTATTTTAAAGAACACTAAATTTCGCAGAATTTAAGCTCACTTGGTGCTCTGTAAGACGAATAGTTGAGGAAATATCGTACTTCGAAAATGTGTCATTTTTTGCAAAAAATGAAAAGAAAAAAAAACACGCTTTAATCACATTTCGGACCGAATAGCAACAGAAATTCCTACTCTACAAGTAAAAAATAGACATTGAGTTTCAGTACACTTATTTGGCTTTCATTTAAGGCAAAATTGAAGTCTGTAAGTTGGATAGTTCTTTTGTAATCGCGAAGCAACAAATATTTGTTTTTGCGAAAAACTGCTAAATCTTCCGACTTTTTTCAGTTTCCTTTGTAACTAACTTGATGCAACTTATGAAAATACATGTGCATCACATCCCAGGTAGCACAAAAAACGTTTAAACGTTTTTAATCGGTTGTTATAACGTTAATAACCATTTTACAACCTTTAAAAAATGAAGTGTGCTACTTGGGATGGTTGCAGTCGAATTTTCATCAGGACAGTGGACACCGATGTTGTCGTCTTGGCCACTGCGCTTCTTCAAGACCTCCAGGGATGTGATCAGCTGTGGGTGGTGCCAGTTAGGTACAGGAAAATCGTACCGAATCTTTGATATCTGCGACATAGCTAAGCGACTTGGTCCAGAAAAGTGTTCAGGACTTGAAGTGTTCCACGCTTTTACAGGTTGTGACATAACTTCGTCTTTTAGAAACAAAGGAAAACGATCAGCTTGGTCAGCATGGCAATCTTTACCTGCGCTTAACGAAGTATTTAAATCTCTTTCGCAACCCCTTACTCCAGCAGAAGTACTGTGTATGGTTCCTGGGCTGGAAAAGTAAGTCGTAGTATTATATGATAGATGCAGTGAAGATGATACCGTCAACGCCGTGCGGAAAACTTGATTCTTCTCTAAAGGAAGGGAAATCGAAAATATTCCCCCAACTCAGGACGCACTAATACAGCATGCTCTTCGAACGTCATTTCGAGCTGGGCATGTATGGAAGAAGAGTCTGCAGGTAACTCCTGTGCTGCCTGACCCTCAAGAGTATGGCTGGATAAAATCTAGCGAATCTCCTGTGACTTGGAAGGTATTCCTACCTTCTTTTCTTTTATTATAACTTTACGTTAACTTAAACGTTTTATTGTAGTAATACAACTAAAATCTAATTATTTTCAGGTTAAATGGACTCCGATGCCCCCTGCTTCCGTAGCCTGTCAGGAAATAATCTCGTGTGCCTGCAGGACGAAGTGTCGTACATCTCGATGCTGTTGTGGAAAAGCTGGTCTCCCTTGCACTTCTTTGTGCAAAAATGGGGGTTGTGAAAATGACGAGACCCGCTGAGATGAACCCTCAAAATGTTCAAATCCTGCTTTTGTAATAAAAACACCAGATTGTTAACAAATTAAAACATTTTAAATTTTAAGTCTGTTTTCAGAAAAGTTAAGAAGTCTGTAAGTTCAAAAGTACTTTCAATATCGTCACTTTGTTTTCGCAAAATCTGCTAAATGTTCCGACTTCTTTCAGTGTTTCATTCATAACTCCTATACTATTAGTCTTAAAGAGCTTCACTAGAGCTTAAACTGTTGAAAATTTAATGTTTTTTAAATTGGGTAAGCACATGTACCATCAAAAGTTGCGTAGTTTAGGAGTTATAAAGGAAACACCGAAAAAATTCGGAATTTTTTGCAGTTTTTCGCAAGAGCAAATGATTGTTTTTTTCGCGATTGTATAAGGACTATTGAACTTACAGACTTATTTTTTGCCTTAAATGAAAGTCAATTAAGTTTACTGTAACTCAACGTCCATTTTTCACTTGTAGAGTTGGAATTTATGTTGATATCTGGTCCTAAATACGATTGAAGCATTTTTTTTTTAATTTCGCAAAAAATGACCTATTTTCAAAGTATGATATTTTCGACACTATTTGTCTAAAAGAGTGATACTAGAACTTAAACTGTTGCAAATTTAGTGTTCTTTAAAATGGGTATGCACATGTATTTTCATAAGTTGCATAAAGTTAGAGTACCAAAGGAAACACTGAAAAAAGTCGGAAATTTAGCAGTTTTTCGCAAAAACAAATATTTGTTGCTTCGCGATTATAAAAGAACTATCCAACTTACAGACTTCAATTTTGCCTTAAATGAAAGACAATTAAATGTACTGCAACTCAATGTCCATGTTTTACTTGTAGAGTAGAAATTTCTGTTGCTATTTGGTCCTAAATATGATTAAAGCGTGTTTTTTTCATTTTTTGCAAAAAATGACACATTTTCGAATAACGATATTTCCTAAACTATTCGTCTTACAGAGCACCACGTGAGCTTAAATTCTGCGAAATTTAGTGTTCTTTAAAATAGGTAACCACATGTATTTTCATAAGTTGCATAAATTTAGAGTTACAAAGGAAACACCGAAAAAAGTCGGAAAATTTCGAGGTTTTGCGCAAAAACAAATATTTGTTGTTTCGAGATTATAAAAGAACTATTCAACTTACAGACTTCAATTTTACCTTAAATGAAAGCCAATTAAATGTACTGTAACTTAATGTACAATTTTTGCTTGTAGAGTAGGAATTCATGTCGATATTTGGTCTGAAATGTGATTAAAGCATGTTTTTTTTGCGTTTTTCGCAAAAAATGACCTTCTTTGAAATACGATATCTCCTAAACTATTCAGCTCACAGAGCACCACGTGAGCTTAAATTCTTCGAAATTTAGTGTTCTTTAAAATGGGTAGCCACGTGTTTATTCAAAAGTTGCATAGTTTAGGAGTTATAAGGGGAAAACTGAAAAAAAGTCGGAAAATTTCGTAGTTTTTCGCTAGTTTCGCGGCGAGCACAAGTTTTAGAAAACTGCAAACTTAGATTTACACTACCCTAGGTGACCCAAACAACATATTAAAAATTTAGAACTACAACATGATGTGCGAATTTAATGTCTAATATGACTGGACTGCAAGTCCTATGCGCGCGTAAAATAAGTTTGAGACGCTATAAAATATGATCCAAGTAACTTAGCGAATGCCTCCGTGGCTTAAAATGATTCTTATTGACCCAAAAACATAATTAACAAAAAATTTTGCTTTTACCTCAAAATGAATAATCCTTTCGCTATGCCGCCGGACTAATATGTGTCCATTCAGATCAGTACTAAAATAGATAGACATATAGACCAGTCGTTGGTTATGATCACTGCCTTGCCCCGTTAAGATGCGTTTTAATACTGACTGTGGTAAATAAATAATTTTTGTAAATATATAAATATAAAATATTCAGTTGTTAGAATACTTTGAATATATAAAAAGTTCCGAATATAATGTGCATAAGATTGCATATTTAAGGAAATAGATATGTTAAAAAGTTTTAAAATGTAGTTAAAAAATCAGTGAATTGCTAAACTTGTGAGAATTTTACAATGAACAAAATTTGAAGTGCTGCAAAAATGAATCGTATTTTGGGAGCCTTGTACTGATGCTGACGGTATAGTAGTTAATGTATTTGCAAAAGGATGGAGCACAATACTGACATGCAGTGAAATTAAGGTTAGTTGGTTGGTTGGTTACTTTGGGTTTACTAGCACAAGAGCCTTCATACGCTATACTGCGCCAAACGATGGTGAAATTAAGGAGGTTGGAGCGACAGACGCTTATCTGAATAGGAATGTAATTGAAGTACATTTAAAATACACGCGAAATCTGTAACCACCTGGTATTGCATCAGCAAGTAGTTAAGTACAGAAGCCTCTCAGATCCACTTTTGACTTCAAATCACTTTACTTTTTGTGTGGAAAAAAATGCATAGATGTATCCAAGTGTAGAAATAAACCAAAGAAATTTGGTTTGAAGCAAAAACTATAGCATATATTAATGCAATTCGCGAGGATGACTTGAAAAGACACGATTCCTGGGGAGAAGTACTTTCAGACTTGCAAAACACGATGGACTTAGTTCAAACAAATGGAAGATACCGCAAATACGGTTTATTCATGTTTAAACTTGACGTATCTAAGTCTGCACAGAAGCCGCAAATATAGGTGGATCAAGGAAAGACTCGTCAAGAGCAGATACTTTTAAAAAGTGGTGCCAATATTTGGAAGAGAACGATGGATGCCAATACACTTTTAAAGAGCTCACTGATTTATTTTGCCGGCTAAATCCTTGTGTAGAGCCATATCATGACAAACATTTGAAAAGAAAACTCGTGGAACACTATGGGGACAGTATTAATGCAGGGGCGGATACAAGGGATGGGCGATGGGGGCGATCGCCCCTCCCTTGAGGGACTCTCAACCAGTAAATTTTCAGCATTGGAGCTCAAAAAGCTTAATTTTAGACGAGTTATAATGAGGTTGAAGGATGGAAGTTTGGGCTTCCCCTCGAAAATGTTTCGAAATTGAAGTCCGAAACTTATGTGATCAATATTTACAAACCAGTATGAATAGTAAAAAGTGACTAATAAAAGCCAACCGCCCCTCCCTTGAACAAGTTCTGGATCCGCCCGTGTATTAATGTCACGACCATTACAGGTGTGAATATATTTTAATGAGACAGTGTCCAAAATACTTTTCAATGAATGGTACACAGATAAAGCTGAAGAGGTAAAAAGAATTATTGAAACAACTGCCATGCTCAATAAGACAAGACATAAAAAATCAAGTTTATAATTGCTCCCAGTTTCCTTCTTTTAAAGAAATACGAAACGAAAACCCAGAGTTGATTCCAGAATCTCTCCTGTTACTGATCTCTCAGATTATTAAGCCTAAAAAACAAACGAAGGAAATTAAAAAAGCTATTCATAGGAAAGTGACTGATATTTCTCATTCGATAATTTCTTCAACAAGACCACGTTCCTTTCTATATCCTATTCAATTCGGTACAGCTGTGTACTACTTACACAGGACATTTGTATCAAGGCTACTTGTCAATGTAATATCAAAAATGGGGTTTGGGCTCTTCATATAGTGAAGTAATAGGATTTGAAAGATCTGTAACGAGGACATCAATCTAGAGAAGGGCTATATTCACTTTGTTTTTGATTACGCGGACTATAACGTTTAGCCTATTGATGGTCACAATATGTGCCACGCTATGGGAGGAATCATGTGCTTTACCTCTCGAACAGCCGTTCACGTTGATTCAAAAGCTCCTCGAACAACTGTGTTGACTAAAGCTATAGAAAATTGTTGTCTCACACAAGCTGTTTCACCAGTGCCCGAGTGCATGTGGTTATGCCAAAATTGAAGCCCTCCAATTGCAAAATTAGCTTGTAAAAAATTCATCCGCTGCTCCCTCTTTCATCTTGAACTTCCTATGGTCATCTGGGATATGGTTTGATGATGGATGACTGAGCAAAAATAACGTGTTGAATAAAAAAGTCACCTCATAGCAATGTTTCAAAGTATAGTGAAAAGATAAAAAAAATGTGTAATCATTTAAGTTTTTATGTTAAAATAATTTTTATTTTTAATATGTGTATGTGTTAAATACTTACGAGATTTGTCCTCCAGATTAATTATTCATTTATGATGTAGGAAAAGAGGAAGAAAAGACTTCATCTAGCAAAAGAGGCAGTTTTTAAACTAAAAGATTTCTGTCGTTTGTTTTACTTTAATTCAGCTATGTTTTCAGTTTTTACCAGCGAGGCAGGTAGGCACACAGAGTGACGCTAATGTTGACAGTGGGCTTTAGATATCAAACAGATGGTGTAAATCATGTTTCAAAAACATTTAATTTACTCCCTTCAACTTTATCTGGATTAATATTTGATAGAAATAAACTTATAGAAAATAGAAATATATATATATATAGAAATAAATGTATCAAAAACGCTGCAAAATCCTGGGATTTGCTTCGATCCGGTCAATAGTTTCCATTATTTGGGGGGGGGGATGGGGGGATGCATTCAAATATGGCGTATAAAACATTAAAATAATCTGCGCATATGCTTTTGCATTTTTAAAGTGGAAAGCTCAAAAAAAAAGGGGGGCACCCCCCCTCGCCCCCCACGAAGAACGGACTGACGCAAAAATTTTTCTTGAAACATAAGAAATATGTAACATCTTTAATTTTATATATAATAACATTTTCGTGCAAAGGAAGTCATTGAGATAGAGCTGAAATGAAGCAATAATCAGCATTTTAAGCCCCTTCTTCGCCCCCCCCATAACTCCCAAACCCGACGCTCAAATTCGTGGGACTTTTTTATACATTATCTCCTTATCATACTGAACAACTTGGCATAGGTGGCAATTGTATTTTTTGAATGTCCGGTTCATGACCTAATTTGACTGGACTACATACAAAACTCAGAAACATCGATTAAACAAACTCAACTTTATTCCACCAACATTGTATATTTTAGTAAGACCTCCTATAAATATCTGAGACACTAAACGCGAAGAAGTTGTCTTTAAAAAAGATCCATTCTCCAGGCAGGAATCCCGAAAAAAATGTGGAAATGTGAGACTAAAATTCCAATCTCCCCGCAAACTCCCTAATGGAAGCCTTAAATTTCTTGTTCACACCCCTCTTCTTCCCATCCACTAAGATTTCCTCTGCCAGGAAAATCCGTACCTTCCATTATTCCCCATTTAGTGAATTTACTTTTAGTTCGATTACTTTCTTGGAGATTTCTTTTTATTTTTGCATCCCCAATCCCTTTCTTCCTCTGCGCTAACAGGAAAATAGAAAGAAAAAAAAAGTTGAATCGCACCTTGGCGTAAATTACCCTCGTCCACGGTGACATGGAGGTTTAAGAGCACGGTGCGAACTCGCCAAATCACTTCTTTTCATAGCCGTCCACATGTTCCTTGCGGTTTTACTCTGGAATTCTTTGAACAACGGGTGTTCTATTTCAAGAACGATGTCGATTTTATGTTATGCTTCAGTGTTATGGAAAAAAAACTACACCGTATTGTTAGTGTTAACGGATTTGAGTTTCAATTTCACTGATTTTTCCATCTGGCCGAAAACCAGTAAATGGACAAATTTATATAAATTAACGAAATTACTCATTTAAAGTTTTGCACGGAAAGCAGAACAAGAGGTCATTCTTTTAAGTTGTTCAAATCTCAAGCTAAGCAGGAAATTAGGAAGAATTACTATTTTAGTCGAGTAGTCGCTCCTTTAAATTGCTTACTGGAAGAAGTTGCAATAAGCAAGGGAGTGGATAGCTTTAAAAGGGCCATTGATCTTTATTGGGGGCTGTAACTTGACCAGGAACAATCTAGCTGGGCCCGAAGCCTGTCGCTGGTCGTTACATTCAGTAGAAATAAGCAAATAAATTTCATTCGAATACAAAACAAAAACTTAACTGTAATCCGCACTAAAAATTGTTCTAATTAAATAAAATAGAAAGTTGCTATAGGGAGAGGTACTTTTAACACTTCTATGTATACTTCTGTACAAGCGTATTTTTAGAATGGAAAATCATTGTCACTAGATTGCCCAAACAGTGGTTTTTGCAGCTTTTTAATTTCAATTCGAAGAGCAATTATGCATATATGACACAATAAGAAGATATTAGAATGTTATGACTTTTTGAATAACATATGAATATGTTTATTAATAATTGCAGTTACCTACACCCTCCCTCCTTTTTTTCTGGTTTAAACATATGCTATACCAATATCGCGCAAGCAGTCAAAATGACTGCGTGGAAAATTAGTATTAACCCATTAATGCCTGACTTTTTTTTTCAAAAGATATTTTGTATACTGGTTACAAACAGTGTTTAATGGACAGGAAAAATAATTTAAAAAATATTATGAAAAAATATTTCTTTTCTATTAAGGAAAGAAAAATCGTCCCTTGAAAGCTACGATAGACCCCAGAGGGTACATACTTTTTTTGCTTAAATATTTTTCTGCCTACGATATAATATTTAAAAAGACATTTTATAAGAAGAAATAAAATCAGCAATTAGCATAAACTGGGAAGCTGAGAATAACTCATTGAACATTATTATTTGGTTGAAATGTTCATTTTGGGAAAATTCAGACCCTTTTTTGAACCGTCCGCAAAAAGGGACGCTAGGCATTAATGGGTTAAAATTGATTTGCGAACTTTATTGACTTCATTGTTGTTGCTGTTTTTTTTTTTTCAGGCAACGATTAAAAATCAGATTGATTTTGCCCCTTCTTAATGACTTTTAGTAAATCTTTCTTCTTATCTAAGCTGTGAGTGGATATGTATGCGCATTTAGTTGATCCTTAAGTGTGGTAGAGATTTTTTCTTGAGATTGTGAATGATGTCATTTTTGATTAAGATCATATTAAAACTGCTACAGAACACACTTTACAATGGTTATGTGTTGCAATCTGTTAATAACGAATGGAAACAATACCAAGGTATTCATTGAATACTATTATTTGGTTGAAATGCTCATTTTGGGGAAATTCAGGCCTTTTTTTGGAGCGTCCCTAAAAAGGGACGCTAGGCATCAATGAGTTAATACAAATCAAAAATTTTGTCAAGTTAAAAAATACAAAACATTTTAAACGTTAAAACCAAACGAGTATCAACATCTCATAATATTTATATAAGTATTGCTTCTGAGTCGTTTCACAAACAGTTTTCAATACTTTTGTCGTTGCTTTTTTTAGATATCTATTTTGATGCATCATAAAAAGCATGCCATGGAAGTTATCCGATTTTTTTCCTTAGCAACAATTTTTCAATAACTTCACACAACTTTCAAACTCCCTTTGAAAGTTTTTTTCATTTTCCATAACTCATTTAATATTAAAGCACAATTTTCGGGAAATTTCTTCCCGAGCATTTTGGAATTAATGCAATGGATCATTAAAGATGAACATTTCAGGTTGCCTACTTTAGCGAAAACTATTTTTTTTTCTTAAACCAGGAAACACAGCCCAGAAACGAAGAGATCGGAAACGCATTAATCAAGTATCTCGACATGGACCTTTCAAGCCATTAATAAATAAGAGTTCTAAGTATCAAACAACGATTAACAATTTTTTATGTTGTGATGTGTTATTGGTGTTTCGCGATGTTTCTTAGCAGCAAGTCCGTTCTTAAACAAAATGGAGAAACGGCGAACATTATAGGCAATCAATAAATTGTGTTTCATTTAACTATGTTTAAAATTCGACTTGTTTTTGTTGGAGTTACGTTGCAAACATTCAGTTTCCATAACACTTGTTTTATTTTATTTTTTATACACCGTTCTCAAGCAAGGGTACTAAGATTGTTCCTAGCTGTATCTCCAGATTCAAAGTAGTGTAAAAAAATACCGTACAAATCTCAAAATAATTTTTATACTCGAACACTCGTCTTCTTTTTTTTTCGGACATTTTGAAGCACATTTTTTGCAATGCTTTTAGAAAACATCTGAGAACACACACTTATTTCTTTCAGCGCAATTTTAAATCTTTTGAGAAAGCATTCGAAAACATTAAAGTAAATACACCCACAGCTCGGTCACGACATCCCGAGACTGCAGTTTCGTCCTTATTCGGGACTCATCATTCAGGAATAGCCAATAACCAAGCTGGAGGCAGATATCCTCTTATTGTAGCTAAGATATTAGCCTTCAAACTGGTGGACAACATTAATTTACCTTACCAGCGAGCGTCCACAAACCATGGCACGGCTCAACTCGAAAAATGAAGGCAAAAGCTGATTAATATTGTACTGGTGCGCCATGCCATTTTCACATGTCTGCTTTGTGTTATCATCGCCTGATGCGATATTGAAATTCCTTTGGGTCACCAATGCTTGGACCTCACGCAGGGAAACCTTCAGACAGCGATTTGGTGAGCGAACAACACAGAAGGATGGTTGTCGCGCAGAGTTCTAAATATCTTAATGTATAATTTGCGTAACATAGCTGCATATAGGTGTAAAAATAAAGATGCTCGCATGTAACTTGCATCCTCTGTCTCAATCAACCAACAAACAGAGTGGCCTAAAAAAATGTATTCGGGATGATTTCAAGCTTCAATAGAAGATCAAGACTTCTAATATTTCTTCAAGAATTTAGTTATATTAATTCCATATGTCAAGCTGTTCATTTTCTTCAAGGAACACTTAACGCTAGTTTACTTAATTAAAAATTATTTATTTACAATATGTACATTTCATCAAGAATGACTAAATTTGGCATATCAAGAATGCTAAGAACAAAAATAGCGATCAAGTCTCAAGAGTTCACGTTTCAAGAACAACAAAAATTATAGAATTCCAAGCGATTATTAATTTATCGTCTGCTTCTTTCAAATGCTGCCAAACCAAAACTTGAAACAAAAAGCTTAACTAAAATAAAGAAAAGATTTGCAAATAGAAATAAAAATTAAATATCAACATACAAAACGGTACAATATGCTATAGGTTACTGCCCATCAGCCATGGGCAGTAACTCGTTGTTCTGCAGCACATATAACTTTGCAGAACCTGCATATTACCCAGACGAAACTGCAGTCTCATAGGATGTCATGTCCATGCTGTGGGTGTATTTGCTTCAGTTCTGCCTTGCCCTGGCTGATGGGCGGTAACTCATTGCATGTTTGAGACGTTTTGGAATACTTTTAACAAAACTTAGGAAACACTGTGTTTATTATAATTGTAGTTTTTGCTGTTTGTTTTACGGCTATCTCGCAGGGCAGCTGTCGACAGTAGCTGGGAAACGGGTGCTCTACAACCAGGAATGGTCATCCTGTTTGACGACAATTAAGAGCGATTCGTTGCAACAAACTTTCTAACGGCATCATATTGAACAATTGTATGGAAACGTAGTTAAATGGAATTGTTGAAATTAAATTTGTATGACAGAAAGCGATAATTTCACAACTGTGCGCAAATATGTTCCCACCTCTTCCGAAATGTTCTTCAATTCTGTTCTCAAATGTTTAATGAAAATACCAATGTTCTCAAGTTTAAATTTAACAAATATACTAAACTGAACACATTTAAAATAGATTCAGAGCATTTACTTTTTGACCAAGCACATTTTCTGAATCAAAGTGTTTTAAACATGGGGATTTGTAGTACAAAATAATTATGTACTTTTAAGTTATAGGTGGCTCACTTTTTATCTTAACGATTACAATGGATTAACTGGGAGTGCGAAATAATACTTTTAGTATGACTTTAAAGTCATACCTGTAAAAACATATAAACCAATAAATCATTATTTTTAAATAAAAAAAATTCATTTGAAAGTTGATGTTTAATTTTAAGATGTGTAATTGTTAGTTATATTCAAGATCTGAAAACAAAAAACAATAGTTTTAAAATTTTTGATATAAAGCTGAAATTTTCGCACCCATAGATAAGAAGCAATGTATAAATATGTTTCGTCTAAAAAATTTCACTGATTGGTAGTTAATATTGAAATTTGAGATCTTTTTAAAAACATATGCCATTTAACGCAAAGTACCAATAAAAAAAATCATTAAAATAACTAAGCCTAACGAAAGAGTCTCTTCATGAAAGTTTTTGCAACAAAAGCAAAATTTTAAACTAATTCCCGTTAATTTGTACAGAAACTGAAGACTAAACTTAAACGACTTCAAAGCTCTTTTAAATATCTCCTGCCTTCTATTATATGCAGAATACCTCTATCCCATAAACTAAACAATAACAGGACTTTTATACTGCATACTAGTTGTGATAAATGTGGCCACTTGATCACGTGCGCAACACCGCCATAACTCGAGATCAGAGACAGATAGAGCACGCATTGCACTTGAAACTCTTTCCTACTAACTACGCTCCCCGCTGTGTGGCGCTTCGGAGACCATCCTTTATTCTTGCTGATGTTTGCTATTGCATTATGCTGATCAATACAAAAAGAAGTGTTGAGGGGACATTTTTAGCTCTATACTTTAGATACTTGTGTTCGTAGCGCAACGGCTATTGTTATGAGAGAATGCAAGTTAAGTAAATGCTGCGTTTATAGGCCACTGTAGCCCAACAAAGCTGTTTTTGGAAGCCCTTTCACTGACCTTCTCTTAATGTTGGAAATCAGATATCTGCAGAATCTTTTGTGACGGAGTTAAAGTATCATAAAAGTGCGAGCTAATTTTTAGATTTTCAGCAAAAGTTTGAGTTTCATTATGTTTTGTCAAGGATGATCCTTGTTTATACACTTTAAAAGAAATATGGTTTTTACAATATGATACAGCTAATTTCATAGTAATTTTACAATGATAAACTGGAAAATGGCTAGTTTTATAGTATTAAACTATACAATTGCTAGTTTTACAGTAAGGAACGGTAAAATTGCTAGTTTCACAACATCACAGTATTTATATCATTTAAATTATTTCATAGGTTATTGATGTAGGAAATAAACTTTGAATAACTTTAAACATATCTTCCAAACAGTTATTATTGGTAATGATAATGCTAAATGATATTGTTAAATATTACATTTAACTGTGTACAACGTTGCAAGCTTCTTTTTTTTTTTGTAAAATAAACAACAGAAATAATATTTCATAACTTCTGATATTAACTTGTGCTGTATAAAACTCCAAATTAAAAACTAGTACGTGTTTTCGAGTTTAAAACTCACGATGATAACGAAATAAAGCTGTACCCATAAGAAACAACTAGTCTTAAGAATTAGCGTTATCCTCTCGCATTATCAACGCACTGAGCCCACTTTTATCAATTTTCATATTTCGTTTCAAAAAATATATATTGGAAAGTCGGGAAGCTTCGAAAACTCTGTTCTGAAGGCAGCAGACTAAAGAGATTTGACAGTAAGCGTTTCTGGAAATAAATAGCTGGCATCATATTGGACAAGTCTCTTAGGACTTCTATTCCTAAAAGTCTAGTAAGAAAATGGAATTTCAAAAATTTATCTTGCCCATTTATTTTGAGATCTTTTGGGGTTTCTTTATTTTTCTGTGTTATATATTGTTTTCGGGGAAATAGGCATAAGGTTGATAAATTTGTACCCCCAAAAAACAATACCCATAAAGTTAATATTTATGTGCGGAATTTCGCTGAAAATTTTTCATAAAAGGAATTTGGCTATAACTTAGAATGCAGCAACAGATATAGATTATTTTTTCTCCAATATATTTCATCAAAAAAGTCTCGAAAAAGTACTTAAGTACTACAATATTACTCATTTCAAAGAAACAAATACCATTAAAAAGAATGCTAATGCGTGTAGGGCTCAGATATTTTTTTATCTGCTTTCTTGTAAAAATTTATGACGACAAAAAGTACGTTTCAAAATAAATAAGATTTATTTTGCAGTATTATTTTGAAAATTAATATTGTACTTCAAAAGATCTGTGATTCTACTCTGACTACTAAATGCGATGCTTCCGATATTTATTTATTTGTTTATTTATTTATTTTTCACACCACAAAATATTTTTCTGACATAGGGGTGACAGGAGTGAGCTCAATACTCTGATTTTTAATTAATGAAAAGAACTTAAAACAAACCCATCTATAAAAAAAATAGTTTTTACTTTTTTTTAAATATATTTTAGGGAGGAAAACCCTCACGAGTCTCCTTACAGCGAAAATATTCATGCGTTTAAACTGTATTGTATAGCTCTCTCGCTCCCCCCCCCCCCAACCAAAAAATGTTAATGGTTAATATAATGCTTCCTTCTCTTCCAAATGTAAGTAATGGCTATGAAACTGTTCAAAATTGAGAAAGAAAAAATACGGTACCATTTCCAAAAAGACTGACGTAAAGGGTATAGGCGGACAATAATCATATTAGGATACAGAGTGTCATTTTACACAAGAATCAGCAAGAATTATAATAAAAAACTTTGAAAATTTTCCTTGTTGTGTTATCTAAGAAATCAAGAAGTAAAAATCTGCTTCAAAATGACCTAACAGAAGTATTTTTCAGAAATGGGTGCCAATACAAAAACATGTGCTCTAAAATAGAACTTAATTTGCAGAATAAAGTTTCGAGCGAACGTTTTGATGTAAGAAAGAAGAAAAAAAATATCAGAACTCACTGTCAGTTCTTTGCGCATAAAACTGAAGTAATCCAAAGTATAAGAAAACTTTAAATATATGTACTAGCAAATACTTACAGAACGAATAAAAAAGCGTATTATGCGACGGCATTTTATGAGAACCGTAAACCTTAAAATTAGCTATAACCCAAAACAAAGAAAAGACACAACGGGAAGTAAAGAATAAAAAGTAACTGTCGATTTCTAAGCAAATAACCAATATATATTCTCGAAAGTAGCACAACAAAATGAGCATTACTTTGCTCTGTTGCCAGAACCGCGATGTTTAAAATTGGCAATAATCTAAAATAAGTTTCGAATAATTTTACCCATCTCACACAAGATCATCCTGACCTTTATTTACCAATATTTTATTCATATCTGCGGTGATTGTTTCAGAACGACCTTTATACGTAAGGATTTTCGAACATTTCATCTTTTTTTTTTAACGCTTGCATTTGCATAGAATGGCTGGAAGATATATTTATTCTGTCCGAATTGTTTTACTCTTTCAATCTTTTCGAACATTTTTCCCCCGTTTCGTGATGAGCTTTATTTCATTTCTTTTCAGAAATATAAACATATTTCTAGGCCCTATTTCACTGACAACAGCATGAAAAAGGAGCACCATTTTCTTTCCTGGTTGCTATAGCAACGAATCACTATTGCTTCAGGTGTAGCGCTCAGATTTACTTGGTTTGTATATTTATCTACATATATATACATGCATAGCCTTTGGTTCTCCTATGATTCGTTTTCGATTTGTAGATGTTCTCTTTTTTTCTTTCTTTTTAGTGTTTTTTATTTCTTTTTCCATTTTTATTTTAGTGGTTAAAACTAACGTAATTGATTTTTGAAATATGCGCTGTGCTTTGCTAACTTATTTTCGGTTTCTTATAGGTGTTATGTTGTAGGCGGAACAAAAACAAAAGCAATTTTGTTCCTCTTCTTCGTTTCTAAAAGTTTTCTTTGAAACTGATACTACACTTTTGATAAACCCCACAAAAGTCAATGTTTCTGAGCATTTTTCTTCTTTCTTTTTTTTTTTAAATTCATAACATTATTATTATTTTAATATCCCTTTCAAAATGTACAGATACATTTTACGTGAAACATGGCTATTTTATATGTAGAAATTATTTTAAATGCTGCTTGTCATAATTTGCATTTTTACTTAATTGTATGAATATTGTCTAAAAACCGGAAAATCGATAATAGGGAAAATAGGTTCGTTTATTTCTAGACGAAACTTCTTGTTTTCATTTGAATTTCGGTTTGGAGTGAACGAATTCGCACATCTAAGAGTACTGAAAATGGTAATATTTAAGTTTAAAATAGCTTACACATTCATAACTTCTTCTGTTAAATTTCAAAATAAACTTTATTTTTAGAAAATTCATTGCATAATCACATGACAGTTCAGGAACAGTTAATCTTAAAAGCGGCGTTAGAAATCAACCGAAAAACTGTTATGGTTCTTTGGATTACTGAATTCGAGTATATGTAAGTAAACCTAAAATGTGACTGGTTGAAAGAAATATGAATTTTACTTCTGCAAGACAACAGTTCTTGCACATGCGCCTTATTATTATTTTTTTATATACACACCCCTTATTAATAATATAATTTAAGTAATGAGCTATAATTTATATTAATGATCATGCGCTCAAGAAAAAAAACTTACCAAAATGTAAATAAAAATATTCTTGCGACTGAGCTTTCGATTGTCTGCAGATTAATTTTAGCCTTATCTTGGTTTGAATGAACTGAACTGAAGTGAAGTGCAGAATGAGATAAAAAAATAATAAAAATTGATGGAACCAACAGACACAGTTGATTTTTGCTCGAAATTATGAATCGATTTTGTTGCAGTTTGAGATGTAAATATGAAATGTAAACAGTTAATTCTAATATAATATTTTATAAGAAATGATTTCTCTTTTCGAACATTCTCTTCACAACAGCGATACGATTGCAATCGCCTAGATGAAGCGAAAAGTCGGTAAGATTTTACCTTTATAAGATTATTTTAAAAGATCCGCTAACACAAATATTATTGTAAATAAACAAATGAAATAAATAAGAATGCAAATGGACATAAATTTAATGGACTGGCAGCGATTGACCACTGGTGACACGAACTACTGATTTCCATTTGAATCGAAATTGAAAATGTATACGAAATGATAGTTCAGAGTTCCGACAAGGAATCCCAACTTAAGAAAGTGACTAGTTAACATTCAGGAGCTTTCTTTTCACACCAACGTTATACACGAAGAAAGTATTTCATTGCTCATCGCCAAGTGTATGAAGTTTCAAATGTTCATTTATTTATTTTTTTTTCATGTAAAGTTTATTTTTTGCAGTGTTGGTTAGGGAACGAAGGAGGTAGGTTCCCCTATCATTGAATAATCAAAATACTTTCATGAAAAAAATAATGTATTCCCAGTTTTAAAAAAGAGGATAAAAGAAAAGAACTCAAAAACTATTGAAACATCGTTTCTACGAATAATGATGATTTTTGTCTCCATAAAAAGTCATTATATCGTCAAATTCTTGTGTTAAAATGTAAAAAACTACTTAGTATAAGCGTCATGAAAAAAAATGGCCCTATAAGTTTGATAGATATTGAGAAAAAGGAACCTCAACATGAAAAACTCATATTTCAAGAAAAACGCATAAAAAGATTCAACTCGTGTGATGAACACGGCTTTTGAAATGACAAAAAGTTCCGATGATTCTGCTTTGTTTTTCGATAAACAATGGTGATCTATAGCTTTAAAGATAAAACTCGAAACATTTTAATGATATAAAAAAGTAAAAACTGAATTTTTGGTCAAATTTGCATTACCTGGTCCCCTCAAAATCACTGTTTTCAGGTGTGAAAACTATTTTCTTAATTACAACTTCGAATTTCATTCATGGGAACCATCTGAGTCTTCCAAAAGCATGCAAGGAACAAAATCTGATGCTTCACTAAAGTTATTTCTTCTTTTATTATTTTTTGCCTTTCCGCTACGGAAGAACAACCTATTTATTGAATATTGGAAAAGATAAATAACAAATGTAGGAAAATGATGCACTTTGAGAGGTACTTTTCTCGGATAACCCGAAATCTGTTTTTGTTGTTCCAGGCTGTTTTAAATGAAACGGGAAGATTGCAACATATCGAAAATATGTTCGTACATCGCTTTTGTTTTGGAGTCAGTTTTTCTCCAAATCTGTGTTTCCTTATTGGAAAACTTGCGTTGCTGAATCCAACAACATCTTTTGGCAGGATTTCGAAGGATGGAGGGAGGGAATTATTTCCTACCTTGTCCTATAATAAATGCTTTTAAATAATAATATTCAAGTGATAATCATGGTCAAATAAAATTAAAAATAATAATAAATAATCTATCGATAAGGAGACCTTTTTATTGATTAAAACTTGTTCACGCTTTAGAAATAAATACGATTTGTTTATGTTTTGGTATTTTAGTGACTGATTTGTAATATTTTTACGCCTATTAACCCATTAATGCCTGACTTTTTTTTACAAAGATATTTTGTATACTGGTTACAAACTGTTTAATGGGCAGAAAAAATAATAAAAAAATATCATGTAAAAAATATTTTTTTTATTAAGTAAAGAAAAATCGTCCCTTAAAAGTGATGATAGACCCCAGAGGGTACATACTTTCTTACTAAAATGTTTTTCTGTCTACGATATAATATTTAAAAAGACATTTTATAAGAAGAAATAAAATCAGAAATGAACATAAACTGGGAAGCTGGGAATAACTTTGAAAACTTGGCTTTTTCTCTTGAGATTGTAAACGATGATCGTAAACATTTTTGATAAAAATCGTATTAAAAACTGCTACAGAACACACTTTACAATGGTTATGTGCTGCAATTGAACACTATAATTTGGTTGAAATGTTCATTTGGGGGGAATTCAGACCCTTTTTTGGACCGTCCTAAAAAAAGCATAGGCATTAATGGGTTAAGAGAGGTTGACTTTGGATGCCCTGCACGTGACGTATACAAATAAATTAAAATTCAATCTACAATAATATACGATAAAAATATAACTGTTTCAGGAGTATCTTTGCATCAAATGTAAACCGAAAAAAAAATGTGTTTACTCTTGCTTAGTTAAAATATTAGGATATGTAGCAACATATTGGTAAATTATTGAGTCTGATTTGTCCCACACAAGACGGTGGAATGGTCCCAAATATTTTATTGAATAGTTCTAGTTATTTACATTTTGACAGAAAACATACAATGCACTTCATAATCTATAATTGCGAAAAAGTATTCATTAAAACCCTTCTCACGGCATTTTGACACGGGAGAACCTTCACTCAACAGCTTCAACTGCCACCAATCCTCAGCGAAATTCCCCACTTCGGCACTCCATCCCACCTCGGAGCGAAGTCGATATCATCCGCTCGTTAAGAACTCTAATTAATGCACTTTCTATTATCTTATCTGCGACCAATCAGCATTGCCTCTGCATTGGAAGATAATAGTGTAATGGCACCTTCCCCCTTGCCTCCAGGAGGTTGCACGATTGGGATTATTGGAATTTGACCGTAATGCCAGAACCCGAGCTGAGAAAATGGGGGATAATTTTCTCTTAATTTAAAATACACCATTTCTCCGGAGTCTCATTGCACAAGGATGAGGAAAAAAAACAAGAGGGAAAGACTGAAGATTAAAGATTCTCGGGAATGGTTTGGGAATTGTTCCACGGCAGAGATAAATGTGATAGAACGTTAAGCAACATTTCAACCATTGCACGTGTTAGGGAGATTAGTGATGAAGTACAATAAGGCTAAACCAGATTTAACTCCAAAGTATACCTATTTATGTTGATTTTAGCATACACTGTTTCTTAGAAGTTATCAGGTAATATAACGTTTATGAAGTTTTAATTTAGATTAGTAATACGATAAGTGTAATATTCAAAAGAACCGCCATCCTTTTCAGCCTACTTTCCCGTTAAAAATAAAAGAAAGAAGAAAGAAGTATTAAAAGTGACTTAATGCATCTAAAAACTATCGCCAAGTTCAAAAAATGTCGCCAAGTCCAAAAATATCGCCAAGTACAAAAAATATCGCCAAGTACAAAAAATATTGCCAAGTACAAAAAAAAAGTCAAAAAGAAACAAAAACGTAAAATAAATATCGGAAAATTAAAATATGGAGAGTAGGGTATTGAGATGGGGAATTTGTGTGTCAATATGTCTGTCGGTCTGTCTGTCCCCCCTAATAACTTTTGAATGAACATTCCGATTTAAACAAACTTTTTTTTCTTGGAAAGATCTCACCGAGTACAGCTCATTCCCATATTTTATTTTTCGATTTGAACAATTTTTGGTTCAACTTTGAATCGTTCAAACAACCTGTCCCGCGATACTAAGTTTTTAGTGAACAGTCCGATTTGAATAAACTTTTTTCTGTTCAAAAGATCTTATCAAGGATACTTCATTCCCGTATTTACATTTCCAATTTGAACAATTTTTCGTTCAACATTGAACAGTTTAAACAAGATGTTACCCCTAATAACTTTTGAGTGAATAGTCCAATTTAAACAAACTTTTTTTTTGTTCGAAGGGTCTCAGCAAGGATACTTCATTACCGTATTTAAATTTTCCATTTGAACATTTTTTCGTTCAAAATTGAACCGTTCAAGCAACCTTTCCCCACCTAATAACTTTTGAGTGAATCGTCCGAATGGAAAAAACTTTTTTTTGTTTGAAAGATCTCGGAGAGGCTCATTCCCATATTTCGCTGTTTGATTTGAACCATTTTTTGTTCAATGTTGAACCGTTAAGAAAAAAACTTAACATTAGATCCTACGGGGAAATTTAAGTTGAATGTTTATCCTGAACTTAAAGGCGTATTTCCTTCAAACTAACTTTGTAAGAAAATGGTTTTGATAAATAATGTATGTAATGTAAGTCGGGGGAAGATGCCAGTAGGGGGAATACGCAAGTTTAATAATAATTCGTTTATGCATCGTTAGATTGCAATACTGAGCCACTTGTATGAAGTGTCAGGTCCAACATATGATGTGGCATGGCTATTTGTTTGAATTCATCGTCTTTAATTGACGTTATTTTTTATCTCGTGAGCATTTAACGTGGTGAGTGCGACTTTTGTAATATTCTGTTCCTCATACTTAGAGCTCATAAACGTATTTGCTATTTTGAATACGATATTAGCAATATAAGTGAGTTATGTATTATGTTACACACTCGATGTATGTAGAAGAGCGTCATAACACTGTAGAAATAAGGAAATAAGCGTGTGTGTCATCTTCCCCATATACTTGGGGGAAGACGCCACATTGTTCAGAAATAGGTGAAATGAACTAAACTTCATTTATTTTGTGTTTTATAAGACTGAATAGTATCGTGTAAAATAGAAAAGAAATGACTTGCATGTTTTCTTATGCTTTCGTTTCAAGCATTATAACTTTAAAAAAATAAAACTCTCATTTCATTACCATTTAAACAATGCCTCAAAGCAACAAAAGTAAAGCTTAACGCGCTTCTTGGTCCCAATCAAATTTGCTGCGATCTGTAGAAGATATAAAGAATGCACGACAAATTGTGTGGGCTGCAACAAAGATTTATGGAATTCCATATAAAACTTTAAAGTGACATATAAAACGTATCACGGATGTTGAAAAAAAAAAAAAAAACACACAGAAGAGTTAACCACTTCCTGGAGGAGAGCAAATATGTAGGGAAAGGACCAAAGAAAGCAAGAAAAGCCGAGTAAGGGCAAAACACATACCAAGAAACCTTCGAAAGTACAGAAGAAAAATAGACATGTGAGCCAGTCATCCCCAAGTGAAAAAAATCCTCTGCATACGAGTGGTGATAGTTGGATGATGATAATAGTGACGATTTTTGTGCTGAGTGCAAAGGATACTTTTATGCTAAAAAAGGTTCTAAGTGTGACTGTATTCAGTGCATCGAATGCAACAAATGGTTTCACAAAGATTGAAATGATGATCATTTTCATTGAGTGAAATTTTTTGTGGGCTATCATTCAAATTTGTGCTGCTATTATTTTTTTCAAACCAAATATGACTAAATGCAGTTTTTTTTCTTTGGTTATTATGTTAACGTTTCATTTTTTAATGTTTGTCTTAATTTTTCATTTATTGGGGTGTTATGGCATCTTCCCCCATACCCCAGCAGCACCAGAACGTTCAAATTTGGTGCAAAAATGGTGTTATTGGTCAAATAACGGTGCTAAGTGTCACTTGAACGTTATATTCGACGTGCAAAAACAGTAATATTATCACGGTGTCATTTCAGTGCTTAAAGAACGTGATATTTGACGTGCAAAAACAGTAATATCACTGTGTCATTTCAGTGCTTAAGGAACGTGATATTTGACGTGCAAAAACAGTAATATTATCACGGTGTCATTTCAGTGCTTAAGGAACGTGATATTTGACGTGCAAAAACAGTAATATTATCACGGTGTCATTTCAGTGCTTAAGGAACGTGATATTTGACGTGCAAAAACAGTAATATTATCACGGTGTCATTTCAGTGCTTAAGGAACGTGATATTTGACGTGCAAAAACAGTAATATTATCACGGTGTCATTTCAGTGCTTAAGGAACGTGATATTTGACGTGCAAAAACAGTAATATTATCCAGGGCTGCGGAGTCGGAGTCGGAGTCGAAGAGTCGGAGTCGGACTGATTTTGGACTAAAGGAGTCGGAGTCGGAGTTGCTGAAAAACATGTCGACTCCGACTCCGACTCCAACCACCTCCGATTTCGATGAAATTTTATGGTGGTGAAAACATGTCTTTGAAACTAACAGATACAAATTTTCAGCGTCCAATATCCAAATCCTAAGCATCTAGGATCATTAAAAAGGGCTTCAAAATGGCGGGTCTGCTTTGTGAAACGAATTGCTATGTATGGGCTTATGCAAGATAATAAAAAATATTTGCAGCAAAAATGCATTGTGTTAAAATAAAATCTGGCCATTTAACAAGAAAAGGATTAGTTTTGTACGGAGTCAAATGACAAGAGCGGCACTTGTCATTTGCTCTGGAGAAAATGAACTTTTTGGGAGGTCACAGTGATCTCCGAGAATTGAGGTAAATGTGGTGAAATTACCTGCGAGAATTCATGACCAAATTAAACTTTTCGAGAGGTCACAATGACCTCCCATGACCTCCAACTGGGATACCCCAGCTTGCTCCCCCCCCCTAAAGTGAGTCCTGGCTACGACCATGAATAAAAATGAAACTTTTAAAAATGGACTTAATATTTCAACCTTTGTTTAGGGTTTTTCCCTCTTCACATTTGGGTAAAAAAATAAATAATTTCAAAAAAAGCAGGAGTCGGGAGTCGGAGTCGGAGTCGAAAGTTTTAAAATCCCGGAGTCGGAGTCGAGTCGACCATTTTTCCTCCGACTCTGCAGCCCTGATATTATCACGGTGTCATTTCAGTGCTTAAGGAGGTGCTTAATTTCTCAGAATTGAGGTCGTGAATTGCTGCTTTTTAGAAAGGGAAGAGGAATCATATCTGCAGAAACTTTAAGTTTTATCCTAAACAACTCTTTCTCCCAAGATCCTAATCAGATTTGCATGCATTTCAGTAAAAAAGCATTGCATTCATACTAATAAAATGATATGATTTACGCCCTTAGTCTTTCATAGATGGCGCCTCCTGCAAAAAAAATTTCCATTTAAAGTATTATTTTTCTCCCTCGATGAGATCAAGTAGCGTATAGTGGTTAGCGTGTCCTGCTGGAGTCGCAAGGGACCCGCGTTCGAATCCCGCGGAATGAATATATTAAATTCAAAGTAATTAAATAATCAATAGTTAAATTAAATAAATTAATTAAGTAATTAAATAATTAAAACCAAGATGGCGACGATCATGGATCAAAAATGGTGGATCAAAAATGACGTCACGGTTAAAACACGTCACGGCCACTGGATAGTGGGGTATACGTAGTATACTTTTTCAGCTGGGGAGCACTGAAAACAAACGTATTTCCAGAACCTAAATATAACCTATCATTCCACGTTCAAATCTGGGACAAAAAAAGGTGGTCAACACCAGATTTCGACGTGTCGTATTACCATCGATCGATGAGACACATAGACGTTGACAACACGTGCTGCGAGAACGTGTTTTGAACGTGCCGGCTGGTGCGCTCTGTACGTGTTGCAGAACGTGTTTTAAACGCCTTTGTGCTGCTTGGGATAACAGGTGGCATCTTCCCCGTATATATGGGGAAAATGCCACAAATAAATGACTTTCTTCAACATTAAATTCTGACTTCATTTTATACTTCAAAGAGTATTCATTGGTATTTATGATTAATTAAATTATTGGAAAAAAAAGTGTATTTGTTGGCATAGACTTGTTATTGCAATTTCAACTGCAATAATCGAAAATTCCTTAGCTGTGGCATCTTCCCCCGATTTACCTTAAAGTACTTTTCTGAATAATCTTCTGTGAGGACTCTAATTCCGACTCCGACTCCAGAAACATGGCGGAAATGCAGGTTCAAAGAAAAAATGACTGATTGTGCAGACGATTTTTTGCTTATTTATTCATATGTTTTATTTTATTCATTATTATTATTACTTTTTTTTTGGCAGACGATTTTTTTTGTAACAAAAATTTTTCATTCACGAGGGCATTTTATTCTTTATTTATATTTAACAACTGGCAACGGATTAAAAATGAAATTTGAGACATTTTATTAACGGACGAGTTTTTTCTTTTCTTTGATAAAATTTGTTTTGATATTCTTTGTACTTTTTTTTTTCCTTTTTGAAAACGATTAAGGAATTTTTCTACGGAAGAACTGTAACAGTTACATTCTTTAAAAGGTGCGACGAAACTTTATTTATTCATTTATTTACTTTATTTCATCTGATGAGAGGGGTATATTTTGCTTTTAGAAATCAGCTTTAAGTGCTAAAAAGGTATGTTTGACATAATTTTCCGTCTCAGATAATCAAGAGAATAATGATCAGATGCTAGTATGCCGATGTCGATGTACGAGAAAGTAGGCTCGTTTAGTTCTTGATAGAACTTCTTGTTTAAATAAAACAAGTAACACGCGTTAATATTACTACAATATAATAGTAAAAATGACGTTATTATTCCAACAAAAAATGGAATGAAATTGTAAAACATTCCCTGAAAACACTTGAATTATCACTAATTCGAAAAAAACGAGAGTGATTGAAAACATTTAAAAGCTCTCATTTTAGTTGGAAACTATCACCAAAGATGAAAAAAATAACTCTCAGGAAAAGGAAGAACTTGAAAAAAAAAATAATGATAAGTTTCCTTACTTTTCAACGGTCTGTAATACAAAAACATGAGACTAGTTTGAAACCTTTAAACTTGAGCTGAAATCTCCCTCCCCCCCAAAATAAGAACTGAACTATCAGTTTCAAAAACCACAACATTTTTTAGACAGAATCAAAAAGCAAACCAAGTACGATAAGGGATTAAAGAATTTTTCCCAAAGTTCCCCCGTGATGTACTTGAAATTCTTTCCCCAGAACCGAAACTCGATGACAGCTCAAAAAGGATTGTGCCAAAGATTTAAAACTTCCAAGTGATGTTTTGTCATCGGCTTAAGACAGGGATATAGCCGGCAAGTGAATTTATTTAAAGTTATAGCGATGTTTCTGGATAGGCATGGACAAGAGACCGAACAATTGAATTTATTTGACTGCTCCAGACTGCTTCCACCGTCGTAACTCCTGATGGTTTATGACAGAGTTCGCTTTTACTCATGAAAAATCGAAAAGGCTCTGTCGTTGATCAATAGCGGATTTTCTTTCCCGGCATTTGAAACCGAGCCAGTGTGATGGTTCTAAAGAACATTAATAAAGTCTCGGTTTGAAGGAAAAATTAGTTATAACAGTAGACACTCAAATTCTGTATGACATGATAAATTGTATTTTGTCATATATACTGTAGATTATACTAAAACCTTTCCTTGAAAGTCCAAATAGTTTTTGCATTTCTAACTGAATGCATGGAGAAATATTTTTTTTTATTTTGCTCAAAATTCCTCATGCTCAACTTAATAAGTAAACAATATAATTAAGTCAAATTAAAAAAATAGTCTTTGTCACACCACCTCATCAGAATTTAACCAGTAAATTATTATTTCGCAAAGATGAAAGAAATTTAGTAAAATTAAAATTTCACTAATTTAAAATATTCATTGTTTTAAATCGATTTTTTATGCATTGTATATAATAATTTATAAAAATTTCAAATAGTACTCATGCAAAGATGCAGTTCACTCCACATATAATGAACATAGATCCGGAGCACAATCTTTTATTAGAACGTGATACTCTTAAATTAAATTTAGCCATTGTCATAACTTATTTAAGGAAATTAAAGAGCATAAAAGACGAAAAATACAAATAGCAGTTTTAACTGCTCAAAAAAGGGATGTACCTTGGTCTTGTACTATTTTGAGCTTTACTTTTGTTGCCATGGAAACGTTGAACATGTAGTTTGCATCTTTATCACTATAGTTCTCATTATAGCTGAGTTATTTCCTTAAACGTAGCAGTTTGAGAGGATATATTCCAGAAAGTAAATCTACGCAACAAATATTTTTTTTAAATTTTATGTTTGCTTTTCAATATTATGCTCAAAATGTATGAATTCTGTGTTACTTCCAATAACAGGCAGAGTATAGTATTATCTGTAGTATTATGTGATTAGAATCACGTTAGGCCAATACTTAAAACAGTTGCACATTTTGTAATAACTGATCAATCAGTGTACTATGGACAAGTCCGTGGAAACAAATATTGACAGTATTTAAGATTTTTAAAACTTGTTCTAAGGTACAGTACCCTCGTGTTTGTAAATATTTTTTTCTACATCACAATGATCAAATTCCGCGGAGTGTGTTAAAAACCATGGTTCCGGGATTGGAAGTTATTTTAAAAAAATACTGTAATTTATGTTTGAAAACATTGCGAATTTCCCTACAGACACATTGACGGACAGTTTGAACTGTACGCAGAGGCTTCCAGTCTCTCTAAATATTTTTGACTAAACTTCTAGTCATGGAGCTCCTGAATTTTCTGACGAAGAATGAGATATGAAAGTTCAGGAAACAGTCACTACCTAAAAGTGGGACACTATTTGTGTCCAATCTTTAAAGGCGACCAAATTTTATGCGGCTTGCACTTATTTACATTTTTAACAGAAAAAATAAAGTTGAAGTAATCTAAAATAATTAACTGATTTTTTTATGAACGAGAGCCTTGAAAATTGATCTTCATACACAGATGCATAAATAATCAGTGAGATGAAAAAAAATCTCTACCACACTTAAGGGTCAACTAAACGTGCATACATATCCACTCACAGCTTAGATAAGAAGAGAGATTTACTAAAAGTCATTAAGAAGGAGCAAAATCTTTCTGATTGTTAATCGTTGCCTGAAAAAAAATAAACAGCAACAACAATGAAGTCAATAAAGTTCACAAATTAATTTTAACCCATTAATGCCTAGCGTCCCTTTTTACGGACGGTCCAAAAAAGGGTCTGAATTTCCCCAAAATGAACATTTCAACCAAATAATAATGTTCAATGAGTACCTTGGTACTGTTTCAATTCGTTATTAACAGATTGCAGCACATAACCATTGTAAAGTGTGTTCTGTAGCAGTTTTAATATGATCTTTATCAAAAATGACATCGTTCACAATCTCAAGCAAAAAAGCTAAGTTTTCAAAGTTATTCTCAGCTTCCCAGTTTATGTTAATTGCTGATTTTATTTCTTCTTATAAAATGTCTTTTTAAATATTATATCGCAAGCAGAAAAAATATCAGTAAAAAAAGTATGTACCCTCTGGGGTCTATCGTAACTTTCAAGGGACGATTTTTCTTTCCTTAATAAAAAAATTATTTTTTACATAATATTTTTTTATTATTTTTCCTGTCCATTAGACACTGTTTGTAACCAGTATACAAAATATCTTTGGAAAAAAAATGTCAGGCATTAATGGGTTAAGGCTGAACCTAAGAAAGTGGAATGTTAGGCTTTGGAAACGTTTCAAACAACAGATTTTCGAGGGTTTCCTACACTCAAGTAATCGATTGAAAAGTTTTTTTTTAATTGGTAGGGAGTCATCTTTGTTTAAACCAAAATATGGCTGGTTAATAAAACGTGGTCGCTGAGGAAGATTAGTGATGCCAGTGGTTAGATTTTTTAAAATTTATTTATTAATTTTTTTAAACCATTGGCATGTCTCAAGTTAAGCAAGGAAGTAACATAATGTAGGTAAGAACTGTTTTTCTGTCCTTGTCCTTCCTCTGTGTGTATGACTGAGTTGTGAATGTCCGTCACACAGACCCTATAAACGGGTCTTCGGCAAGTGTGAGTGAAAATTTGTAAAAAAACTAAAAAAAACAATAAAAACTGATCGAAAGACTATTTTGCTTGTGGAGTCTTAGGAAATGAAATACACTTTATAAAAGTAAATTAAAAAATTCAAACTAATAAAGTTTTATACTACACTCACATGACCTGTTATTCAAGACCTACTCTGTTGAACGGCTATCAATAAATAATGAAAATTGGCTTTTGATAAATATGTTCAAAGGAATTCTTTCAAAAAAATCCAAATTGTGCATCTAAATGCTTCAAAATTGAAAAAAAAAAGTTTTAAATAATAGTTACAATAATAAATAAATAAATAAAAATAACTCATGGTTGACTTCACAAAAGAAAAGGAGAAACTAAATAAAGAAATTTTCTTAATGTTCTGTATGTTTTCCTGTGTAGGGGGGTAAAAACACCGGCTAAGTTATTGCAGTTTAATGTGGAGAAAGCTTATACGTGATGGTTGCATTTCTTTTTGTAACAGGGAGTATTTTATAATAGGGAAAGCGTAAAAAAAAAACAGTAATTTCATCAAATGCATTAGTTTTTCGACTGTTGAAAATGAATAAAACAACTTTTGCATGAAATGTCTCGAGTGCTACGAGATATATTTATAGAGCACTAAGCGGGGGAAGATGGGGAAAAGACAATCACACGCTCACCTAACAATTCTCTGGGATTATTCTCTTCCTCTTCCCCGGGATAGCATGGAGGAAAAAACCTCCCCTGCTTCTTGACATCCACACTGCTCCCAAGCTTCCCAACTACAAACCGATCCAACTCTTTTCTCCACGCCGTGTGAGAAATGTGACAATTCCCTTTCTCAAAAGGCAAATATCGACGGGACAGAAGAGTTCCTGCGCATGTGCCGTGGCGAACCGTGAGTCTTGTTCCTTATGTATATGGATCTGCTCAGTAAGTGATCGGAAAGTTAAACTGATGCAATAAAGACGGAGAGGAAATTGCGTTTTTAGAGTTTTTAGGGAGGGAAATTGAATTTGTGGCCGGTAAATTTTTATTTCGACTGATACCATTTACGGAATTGTTTTATTGCTTGAGAAAATATGTCCGCTGCAAATCCTCATGTTTTACAAAGTTGGTTGAAGAATTTCTACTCAATGTTTCGGACATTTCCTTTAGTGTATGGGAAAGTCTAAATTAACGAGAAGGATAGACTTTTTAACTTCTTTTCACTTAGTAAAGGAAGTGTTGTAATCTCAAAAAAATAATAATAAATAAACAAACTTTCAAATTTTGACCTAAATATCTAGGAGCAAAGCCGTGCGACCGCCAAGTCGAGCAAACACAAGCCAAGTCGGTCATTCAAGCATCCCTCTTACCCGACCCCAGTGAATGAGTAGTTTTTTTTTCTGTCTGTTCACACATGCATATGTACATAAGAACTTTAATAGACATCTGAAACTTTTTCGTCACCCCCGAGTTTTCTCGTGACGTCTGTATGAGCGTATGTTTTAACAGGCGTCTTTTTTTTTTTTTTTTTGGCGGGGTGGGGGGGGGGGGAGGCCAATCGGTGTGAATTTTGATGCCAAATGAAATGATGTCAAAATCTGGTGACCACTAGGTGACATAACACCAAGCTTTTGGTTAGCAAATTTTTGTCCCCAACTGAGCGATCTGCAACTAAGTTGGTGAAAAAAGTAAAAGCAAAATTCTTTTTTCAAATTTCTATTTCATTTGGAACTATTTGTGACACAGCTATCGAGTCAAGGGTAAATCGTCGATATTTCGAAATAAAACTCGGTAAAATACTTTTTTGCTTTGGTTTGTTGCAAACTTGGGTGTAACCATTTTAAATATTTTCTTCTCCATCCCAAGACACAACTATGTTAAAATTTTGTTTTTATACCCGTTCCATACAGTTTTTATGCAATTTTAGGTCTGAGAAATTAATAAAAACATCACTTTTCTGTAGAAATGAAATTGTTGTATACACTTAAAAACATAAGCAATACAATGAGAGGTGAAAATATGACAAATCATATCTCATTGTTCCACTTTTTAAGCATATTTTACCTGGTGACCGAGCCCCGCTCGAGAAAAGAGGTTTGTAATATTTTTTTTCTAAAGTTCGAACTACTTCAACTTGAAAAGTATTTTTAAGCGCTTGGCAACAATTAAGCATTTAAAACAGCCATAATTTATTTTAAAAACACAATCTTATTTGCACAAGATATCATCATCAAAACCTTATTTAAACAATGCGCACCATAAAATCACACCACAATAAAACGTTATTTTGATCGATCTCTTTAACATTTCGTTTCATTTCATTTTATTTGGTGCCGAAGGCGCTGGAGGGGTTGATGAGAATGGATGCAGAGCACAGAGTAAAGATACATAGAGAGAGTGTGTGGTAACCTTTCCGCCGCCAGAACCTACCTGGCTCTAACCACGTGATCTACAACCACCGCAGCGGATCATAGCATGCACTTCTATGGAGATGAACTGTTGTTTTGAGATAAAATAGTTTCTAAATATTGTGCATTTGGATGCAAAGAAAAATCGGTCAAGGGAGGACCAATAACATTCCATAGATAAGTTTAGTCTGTAATAATATCTCAGTTATTTTCAAAACTCTTGCTTTAATTGTTAAAAATAGAGTTAGAAAGATTTTTATCCCTGTTTTGGCGAGTAACATTTTATGAACAAAACTAATAATTTTAGTTGAGCGTTTTCGCTTGCCATCTTTGATCGCACAGAATGCATAGAAATCCATATCCTCACTGATGGTGTAAATCTGTGACTTCAATAGGTTCTATTTCAACAAATTAATGTTTTTGCATTGTTTGTGGGGAATGTAAAGCCTTGATTTAAATGCCATTAAATTACCATTTAAACATTTTATTCAATTAGAAGTATTTGCCCTTTCTTTCTGGAAAAAGTTACAGCAAAAGTGAAATACTCTAATTTTCGTAATTCGACCTTTTTGCACTATTCATCTGTCGGTACGACCTTATACCGCACAAGCAGAATGAAAGGGCATGTCTCAAAAATTGCATTTTTAAAAAATCACCTCCCCTACTTATGATGTTTTTTTATTCATTCTCTACTGAACTATGTGTAACTAATTATCAATTGTTTGTACATACGTAAAGCAACTGCTTTTTTAAAGATTATTTCTCGCAATTTCGGGCGGGGGGGGGGGGGTCTCAGATAGTTTTCCAACAGCTTAGCAGGATATTTTGTTCCTGTAAAGAAGTTTCAGTGAAGATTAAAGTTATTTAATTTTGGCCTTTTTAGTTACTTATTGATTGATGGTTGAAAAAGTTATGATTTTTTTTTTGAACAAATTGTACTAAAAGCTAGAGAATTCTAGTTTCTAAGAGAGGGCTTGAGCCCCCCCCGCCTCCCCCCATATGGGGGCCAGTGCCTACCACCTGATGAAAGTTTAGCCAATTTTAGTATTTATTACAGACCGAGAGAGTATTTCAAAACTATTTTGAGAAGTGTCCCTTTCTCGTGGGATATCGTTATGAATATTACAGACAAATTAATATTCTAAATATAGATTTTAAG
Source organism: Uloborus plumipes (assembly GCA_038373865.1). Classification (NCBI taxonomy): domain Eukaryota; kingdom Metazoa; phylum Arthropoda; class Arachnida; order Araneae; family Uloboridae; genus Uloborus; species Uloborus plumipes. Next base: position 203,341 of record JAXGGA010000592.1, read on the forward strand.
GACTAATATTTGAGCAAATTTTTCTTTTCGAAGTACATGTTCATTAAGGATTTTAATGAAAGTGGTATATTTTGCGAAGATTAAAAGGTAAATAGATGCTTGTGTTAAAATAAAAACACCCTTTGACAAATGCTGGTATAAGATCCGTCAGAATTTTTATCTCTGTGTGTGGGGGGGGGGGGGAGAGTTCCGGCATGTTGCCTGTTTTCAAACAGTAATGCATATCACCCTGGATTTTTGATAAATGTTGCTCTTTTTAAATATCGCTCAAAACCTTCAAAGTTTAAGTCTTGAAATCGCTTTTTTGAAACTATACTTGGTGCATCCCCCCCCCCCTCCCAAAGAAAAAAAAAATTTTGAAACCTAATTTGAAACAAGTAGAAAATTCTATTTTTCTATTTCGTGCCATGGATTGTTTGTCGGAGATGGAACTTGCAAGCAGCAAATAAACAAATGTCTCGCGAAGCGATCGGAATGATGGAGCGAACGAAAAGCACAAGGACCAACAGCTTGCAAATGATCGCCAAAAATTTTAACGCGCCAGAGCGTCAGAGAGAAAGAGAATGTTTCGTTGTAGATCACGTGATTCATCTTAGCGCTACTGACATCCACTGCTTCATCGGGAGATGCGCAGTCTATTCATTTTTAGTCTGTGATGCAGAGTCCATGTTCTCCAGTACGCATTTGGTTCCAGTCGGTTTAGACTTTCACGTTTTTGACGAGGTTTGAAACGGGGTTTTTTTTTGTGAAAACCCTCGCGTTTTTACAGAAAAAACGCCAAAAACTCAAAAACTAAAACTCTATCTAAATACAAAATTTTATCAAAATCGTTAGAGGCGTTTTCAAGATCCGATATATATATATATATATATATATATATATATATATATATATATATATATATATATATTTACACTGCTCGACATTGAAAATGCAACACCAAGAAGGAGTGGTCAGAAATTAATGAAATTTGGTAAGAAGACAGAGACAGCATGGAACAATAAGTGATATTTATTTCAAAATAAATAAGCAAAATTTAGAGCGAGGACGGCGTCGGCTCAGTAAGAAGTAGGACCACCGCGGACAGCGATGCACGAAGAAACACGTCTAGGCATGGAGTCAATAAGCCTGCAGATGGTGTCCTGATAGATGGCACTCCATTCCCTTTCAACCATTTGCCACAGTTCGTCCTCTGAACGAGGCAGTGGCAGGTTGTGCAAACGGCGTCCAATCACGTCCCAGACATGTTCGATTGGTGACAAGTCAGGAGAGTATGGTGGCCAGGAAAGCATCTGTACACCTCGTAGAGCATGTTGGCTGATTCAAGCACTGTGAGGCCGGGCGTTCTCTTGTTGAAAAATTGCATTTGGCAGCCCCTGAAGGTGGGGAATTGCCCCTGCCGCAGTACATTATCTACATATCGTTGGGCCGTCATAGTGCCCCGAATACGAACTAGAGGTGATACGGAATTGTATGCAATAGCGCCCCAAACCATTATGCCACGTTGTGGCGCTGTGGGACGTTCCACAGTTACTGCTGGATGCGATCTTTCTCCACGTCGACGCCACACATGTATGCGATGACTATCGCTGGACAAACAGAAGCGGGATTCATCTGAGAACACTACGGTTTGCCATTCTGCCATCCACGTCGCTCTGGTCCGGCACCATTCCAAACGTTGGAGTCTGTGCTGTGAGGTCAATGGCAGTCTTCTGATCGGGAGCCGTTATTGCAGGCCACGTGCAAGCAGTCGACGGGAAATGGTTCTGATCGACACAGGAATATCCAGGGTACCTTGCACGTGCTGCAGAATCGACGTACAAGTGACTTGCGGGTCCGCCACAGCTTGTCGGTGAATCCGTCGATCCAAGCGGTCTGACGTCACTCTGGCTGCACCTGCACCCCTCAATGTGGCTACATTTCCTCTTTCCAACCATCTCCGACACAGCCGATGCACAGTGCTTGCATCCATGTGGGTATCAGCTGCAATTTGACGTATGGACCAATCTTCCCTTCTCAGTCCGATCACCATACCCCTTGTAAAGTCGTCTGTATGCTGGAAGTGTCTTCGTTGAGGACGGCGTGGCATTTCCTCCTATCACACGTATCCTTCGAGACAAAAACCAAATTTCTCCGATAATTAGTCTGGCAGAAAAACCAACATGAACATAGCCCACTTTTCAACTTCATTCTCTTATATCTTACTTCACGTGCGTCGGAGAGCTGCGCATTTCATATCATTTGCATAACTCAGTGACGTGCGTCTACGGTAAAATTTGCATGAATTTCTGACCACTCCTTCTTGGTGTTGCATTTTCAATGTCGAGCAGTATATATATATATATATATATATATATATATATATATATATATATATATATATATATATATATATATATATATATATATATATATATATATATATATATATATATATATATATACATACAAGAATTGCTCGTTTAAAGATATAAGATATTTATTGAGTTAATTTATTTCAATTTAGTACTTTCTTTTACATCTTTGTTCTCACGTGGATCGAAATGTTTGGTAACGAGAAAACAGACTGTCTAGCAAAGGACGGTTGCAACCTGCCGATAAACTTACCTGCCGAGAACTTTACTCTCAAATTAAAAGTGTAAACAGGAAAATTCGGTGCCCCCCCCCCCCTCACTACTGGTACAAGACTAGTAAACTGGGACAATTGCTGGTTCTTCCGTACGACAGAAAAACTAGTACTTACCTTTTACCTTTCACGCCTTGCCAGTGAATAAATTAAATGTCCTTCTTTTCCTCAGGACACAAAATCCTACCCTCTTTGCCAATAATGCGGTCAACGTCAGACTTCAGCTGAACACATTTATGCTGCTTGGGGCCTCTTTGGGATAAATTAGCACTTCTTTTCTCCTTGTTTCTTAGTTTTTTTTTGTCAACGGATCTATGGATTTGGTCTGACGCCTGTCAGACCACCAGAGATAAAAGAGAACAAACAACAATCTTGTTTTTAAGAATTTTTTTAGGGGAATTAAACTTTTTTTCATGTTTTTTTCCTTAAATTATCCTTTTCCCCCTTTTCTTAATGAAAAAGTGAACCAAATGAGGGAATTATTTCAATACGCATTTACTGTGGTCCCCGCTTAATAGGGTAACGGTTAAACGAATACCCCGCTTATACGAATAAAACATCCTGGGCCATAGACGCAATGTTAAAGGTCCCCGCTTAAACGAATACCCCGCTTAATCGAATAATATTTCTTGGAACCGACAGTATTACTTTTAAACGAGATGATACATAAACATAAATGGTAAAATTTTTAAGCTCAAAACTAATTACATTCAAATTAATCATAAACATTTTGAAGCGCTTGGTCTTACTAACCACAGGATAACGTAGGTTAGTATTGCATCGTTTTTTGTTAAAGCACCATGAGTGAAATATTTGTACACATCTTGAGAAAATAATATCAACTAAATCAGAGAAAAAATAATAATAATTCCTAAACTTTTTAAATGCTAACCATCAAATGATTTCAGAAACCAATATAATCCCTAATTTTAGGAATTAAATATTGCTGAAATATAACTGTTGAATTTTTAGGAATGGCCATGTTAGGCACAAAATAGATGAGATTCTGTGCCTGAAAGAAAACTTTCAGGCAAACTCTTTTGTGTTCCTTCGCAAAAAAAATCGATGTCTCCAAGGAGCTTTATAGAAACAACATTATTAAGTAAAAACTTGACAGCATCATTAATCAGAGAAATGACAGGATCATTAATCTAAAATGTGACATCACTTTTACAATAAAAAGTGGCAGCGCATGACTCTGTATTAGTAACTTCTTCATCAACTTTCGTCACGTCAACATCTTGATGAGATTTGTGGCTCTGACTCTTTATGGAGATAAAATAAAAGTCATTCAAAAGTATCTGTACTTACAATTTTTAGCTCAGTTTGCAGTTTATTATGCATGAAGCGTTTACTCATTTTAAAAAATGTGAATTTTTTTATCAATTGCATTTCGGTTTAATAACTAATAAAATGCATTTCATTAAAGCTTAAAACTGAAAACCTAATTTGTAGACGTGTTTCTGAGTCATAAAGAGTCCAACTTACAGGTAGAAATGTTTTTCTTTTTTTAATAGTAAGTAGCTTTTGACTCAAAATCATCTTTTCAAAAGGGTGGCCACAGGCTTGCTCGGTAAGACCTTGTAATTTGAATCCGTTGCCTGCCGATCGGAGGTCGTACGTGTACGCAAATGGTGATCGGTGCACGTTACATCTGTCGAGGTCACCAATTACTCCTAGTTCCCTTTCCACTTTAATACCTCTCGGGAGATGAATGAGGGGTTGCTTGGCTCCTTGTCTGGATAGAAAGGAAGTTCCGTCCAGAACTAAACGAGCTCGTATATCAACATCCACATTCTAACATCTTATCAATAATCTTCCAATTATATAAAGCTGCAAAAATGAATGTCCTAGCCGAGTTCTTTTCAACAAGAAAAAATGTTCGAATCGTACTCTTCACTTAAAAATTATTAAGGGAAAGGGGCAGGTTTTTTAATCAATTCAAAATTGAACAAAAAATTTTCAAATCAAAAGTTCAAATGCGGGAATAAGGAGTCCTCGCCAAGATCTTTCGAACCGGTTACATTTCCCCATGTTGAAAACAATACTTTCCCATTTTTACATTTTCGATAAGTGTTTAATTATTTTATTTTGTTTTGACTTTGCTGTATTTGTACGATGCATTAAATCATTTTTCACGCTCCTTAACACACTTTTATTACCTTCATGAAATGTTTCTATGTAATACAATCTTGCACCTCAGATTTCACTCTTCAACTTTAGTATGCTACTCAATCCCAAATTAATAATGCAATGTTGTATAATAATGAAAGTAATCCCCCCCCCCGTCAAACATTAATTATTAAGTTGTTAATTTAGTCCAATTTTAGGCAACATTTTTGCATGAATCCTCTAATATGACCTCTAATATGAGTTCGAAAAAATGCTCGCACAAATTAGTAGTATATGTCGATAGGAAAGAAAGCCTAAGTTTTCTGCATCAGACAAATTCGTTCCAAAATTAATCTTTCTTTGTTAAAATATTTCTTAATATCATTCAATCGTCTCTGAAAGATATAAAGAAAGTTTCCGTTTCTTCTTTCTAATTAATTTAAGGGCATTGTCGGATTGAAACAAAACATTTAGTACAAAATATTTCGCTGATATAAAGGGGTAATCAGCAAGGCTCGATTAAGATTCGATTTCAAAAGTGAAAAAAAATTGAAGTTATAAGAGCAGGGTAAATTAATCTCCTGATTGCCAAAATTCTCAATCACATCCAAAACAAACTAAAAGCACAAAGATGTAACGACACCCCTCCTTTTTTTTAGAGATCATAAAGCCGCATCTTCCCGGGATGCGAGAAGACTGGCAAACGAGCGGACGGACGGACAGACAGACACACCGCCCATGAGCGATGACATCTGCTCTACTAGCGCCACCCACTTTGCTTATTAATTGCTAATAAGGCCCGCTGGTCACTTTTACGAGCCTCCTTAATTGGCGTCATAAAACGCCGAACAACCGTATCCCCTTTCGCCATCGACTGGCTTTCAGGCACACCAGATGAAAATGTTTTTGCCTCCTTAGGATTCATAAATCATTGTTGGTAGCTTTATTTTGCTTTCTGGAGGTAATCTCCACATTGTAAAAAATAAATGCTGTTTTTACAGTATAATACAGCTAATTTGATAGCAATTTTATGGTAACGAACTGCCAAAATGCTAATTTTACAGTAGTAATTGCTAATTTTACAGTAGCAAACTATAAAATTGTTTTTTTTTCCAGTGATAAACTAAAACTGCTAATTTTACAG